>VZTU01024963.1:1670-13849 GCA_013400835.1 Zapornia atra | reverse complement strand
GTTGGGGGTGTAGACAGTTGAGTATTTGTCTACTGTGCAGCACATAGGTAGTTTGAAAATCCTTGGCTGAAGAGTTCAGCTGTCTTCCTGTCCCCTGTTTTTTCTGTAATGGAAGGAGGTTTTTTTCTGAGTTTCTTACACCACGAAACCAAAAAAAAAGGATGAGAAATGCTGCGAGATACTTGTCAGATTACAGATTTTCAACTGAGCTGTTCTTAGCTGTTTTAAAAATATAATTTAAATACTTTCTGTTAAAAGATGAATTGTCAAACGTGTCTTTGTTAATTGATAATAGTTCACTTCTGTTTTCATGCTTTAAATATTTAAGAATCTCTGATCTTAATTTGTATAAATGAAACAAAGTGGAAACTAAATCACTTTACTACTATTGTTTTAAAGTTTTTGTGCAGTTGTGTATTTCTTTTAGACTTTTCTTGATGTTTTAAATTTTAACATAAAAGTTCTGCAAGAACTGGAGCAATTGCAGGAGTTCTGTTCTAAAAGGCTAAGCAGAAACTTGATTTATTGATAGATTGCTTAGTGCTTTCCCTGGAATGGCAAAGTTTGCAGTCAGATACTGGAATGCAGTGTTGGCATGGAGTGCAAAAAAGCAAGAGAGATGAAGAAACTCTGAGCAGAATAACTGGAAATAGCTTGTAAATGCTGCCCCAATCGTGTGTTTTAATGCTGTGACACGGAGTAGACACAAACTTTCTCCTGCAGCGTGATTCATACCATTATCCTCTCTTTTCAGAGCTACAAGTTGCTGCTAATGAAACTAACTGAAAAAATTGAGGTTCCTTGGAAATCTGCATATTGATTATACTGCTCTATGGCAGTGACTCAAATGACAGTCTGGGCTGCATCAAATGTGTCCTGGGCTGCATCAAGAACAGCGTGGCCAGCAGGTCGAGGGAGGTGATTCTGCCCCCTCTGCTCTCATGAGATCCCGCCTGGAGTACTGTGACCAGCTGTGGGGTCCCCAGGCCAGGAAAGACATGGAACTGTTGTTGGAGCAAGTCCAAAGCAGGGCCACGAAGATGAACCAGGGGCTGAAGCACCTCTCCTATGAAGACAGGCTGAGAGAGCTGGGCTTGCTCAGCCTGGAGAAGGCTCTGGGGAGACCTAAGTATGGCCTACCAATACTTAAAGGGGTCTTACAGGAAAGTGGGAGCAGGACTGTTCACCAGGGAGTGTAGTGATAGGACAGGGGATAATGGCTTCAAGCTGAAGGAGTGTAGGTTTAGATTAGACGTTTGGGAGAAATTCTGAAATACGGGGCTGGTGAGGCACTGGAACAGGTTGCCCAGAGAGGCTGTGGAAGCCCCATCCCTGTAAGTGTTTAAGGCCAGGTTGGATGGGGCTTTGAACAACCTGGTCTAGTGGATGGTGTCCCTGCCCATGGCAGGGTGTTGGAACTAGATGATCTTTGAGGTGCCCTCCAACCCAAAGCATTCTATGACTCTAAGACAGAAATCAGTCTCTGATCTCTCTCATAACTTGTATGTTAAGGCAGGTGTATGTTAAGGTAGGGTGGTCCGGAGTTGTTACCGTCTGTCCTCTGCTTCAGTGTGCAGACTGTCCTCTGCATAGCCTGTCATTGCCTCTTACTCAACTGTGACCAGGCACAGGCTGTCACAGGGTGCAGTTTGTCTCATGAATGTGATACTGGCACAGAGCCCGGTTTCCTGTTGGATCTGTCTTGACCTAAACAGGTACCTTCCTTGCACCAGCCTCTTTCTGCTCCTCTTGCGCCTCTCTGCAGCAGCAGTTTGCTCTTGACTCGCCCTTGGGACACTGTTGAGTCACAGGGCTTTCAAGCAGGGTTTGTTTGACTTGAGCTAATTGTGTGAGGCAGCCTATGAAAATGAAGCAAAACCACCTCTTGTTGTCCTGGCTACGTTCTGTTTCCCTTTAGTTTCCTCTCTCTACTGCTTGGAGTTTTAGAGGCTGCTTTCTGAGTGGTGGGAGGAGGCTAAAAAATCTGGGTGCCATGGGTGTTGTGCACCTGTTGTTTCTGTGGGAGAAGGGCTAAAGAGCAGTGCTAAGCAAAGAAGCGTAGGTGGGGTGTGGGAGTCAAAGGGCTGGTGTGCAGGCTGATGTCCTTGCTCTCAGATGAATGAGAGGGGTGTTTCTGGTGGCAGTATGTCGAGTAGGCAGTGCTTTTGAGCATGGAAGAGTCTGAGAGGTTTTAGCTTTCCTTCTCTTGCTTGTGTTGAATAAGAAATTGCACAGGTGAGAGGGCTGCTTTGTCCCCCTTTCAGTGTCAGGTGTTTTTCAGGCAAGTAAAATAGTTCTAGCATTGCAGTGTCTGTCTGCACTACAGTTTCCCTGAGGAGTACTTTCTGCCAAAGGCTTAAGACAGCTGTGTGCCTGAGCGGTTAGATAGCTTGCACTAGAAATGCTCACAATGTGGTTTAAGAGTCTAAAAACATGTCTAGTTTGCATCATGTTTCCCCATCTTCTGGATAGCCTGGATAACATGCATTTGTTGCTATTGCACGTGAGTTGGTGTCACAGCGTGGCAGGTGTGTTCAGTACAAGTACAGCTTAGTAGAATCCTTTGTATTGCTTTTTGTATGGTCACATTTCAGCGGTGGCTAAACCCAAGCTTATAAACAGCAGTTATAAAATGTATGTGATGTGCCTTGCAGTCCTGCTGCTTTCACAGATGAAGTGGAAGTGTATTAAGCTGTGGGCAGGAATTCCTTGGCTTCTCTTTAACTGTGTTCCTGTTTGTGTGTGCTTTGTTTTTTCCTGCGTAAAACAGAGGGTTTGGAGGTTTTCTTGTGCAGCTTTTGGTTTCGAATTTCTCGCTGAGGGTTTTTCTCACTCAGATGTTGTGTTTTACTTTTTAAAGTCTGTGGGACTCTGAACTTATCAGTCAGGATTTGCAGTTTAGATGTTTACTGTTCAAGGCACAGGATTGAAAGTCTAATCTCAGGCATAAATTGTAAAGCCCCAGCAACAATCTAGGTTCTGAGGTTTGCAGTTATTCAGCTTGAGTTCAGGGTTTACAGTTTACTGTTAAATAGATGGGTCTAAATCTTAAGATAATAAACATTGGGCTGTTGATCCCAGAGGGAAAGGCACTCGCACTCCACAAGGTGCATGATGTCCCCAGGCTGCTGCAGACTCTGAGTGCAGCAGCCTGACATTTCCCCACTGTATGTCAGGCAGAGGGCTCAGGCTTGCACCAGTGGTGCTGGGAGATAGGGATTCTGTGTGCCACAGAGCCTCCTGCTTTTGGCTGGCTGTACCTCCTAGAGTCGTCAATTTGCCCTGTCATCCTTTGGTGGTTTTCTTCTTTTCATTGCACCCCATAGCTCTGTTCATTCCCCCTTAAAACTAATCTTTTTTGTACACCCCAGGGCTTCCCCCCGCCTTTTTTCCCTTTTTTTTTTTTTTTTTCTTTCAGCAAGCTGCTCTCAGGAGCTGAGGTATGCTCTGCTCTCCTGGTAGCCCCACCTGTCCTTGATGAGGACTGACAGTGATGGTTCCTATTCCTGGCCAGCAACAGCTGTAGGGTGGGAGGCTAGAGACAGAAAGCCCCAGGTGCAGCCACTGTGGCTAATAGCAATGACCCCCTTTACATCCAGTGTGCTGCAGCGGGTAAGGGCAGTACAGCTTGGGGTGGCTGCGCTGGGGTCTGCGCTAGCAGTTGATTTACTACATTGTAAAAAGCCTAGACTATTGCAAATAGATGGAGCTTGTAAAGAGAAGGAGCTAAAAAAAAAAAGAAAAATAGCTTCAGTGCAGGGCTGGGGTCTTCATTTAGCCAGAAATGTCGCAAGCAGGACCTGGAGTGAGACAGCATGTCTACTGTCTGGAGCATGCGTTAGCCACAGCCAAAATTACCTGTAGCTGTAGTGAGCAGGAGGTGCAGTTAGCTGGAGTGTCTGTTCACTGGGGCATCTGTGGGCTGGACTGTACTTCCAACATAGCTGAAGAGTGGTCAGGCACAGCCCCCTGGGCAGCGGGGAGGTGAGGGGCCCTCTTGCCAGCCAGGAGCCCAGCCTCATCCATGGGGATTAAATCCATGCCACACGCCTCTCTCTGCATGGAGGATCTCTCCCAGTTCTGTTCCCAGGAGCAGAAGTGAGGTGGGGGTTCCCTGCCTCTCCGGGCAGCCTCACTCTGAGGAGGCACCGGCCAGGCAGCAGCAGCACAAGGTGGTGTTACCTCCTCAGGACCTGGCAAAGGGGAGAGAAATCAGCCAGTCAGCACTCCCAGGATGCACGGCCTGGCCCTGCATGGCCCCTCTGGCAGAATCCTTCTATCTTTTCACCGTTGGCTGGGTGTGAAGACCAGGTTCAGGTTTTGCCTCCTGTTTTCCCAGTATCACCTTCTGCATCATTTGAGGGAAATCCTGCATGGATTATTCCACTGCGTGCTCAGGTACGTAGCATGAATGGGGCTGGGGGAGCAGGGAGTAACATTTGCGAGTTCAAGGATGGATGCTACGGATCCTCCATGTGAAACCCACAGAAAAGGGAAATCTGCTGCCAGTACACAAAAGCTGATGAAAAGTTGCAGGTAACAGAGCACATCTCGTTCCCGAATCGGTCCTTTGGTAGTTAGGAATGTTTTCCTTTCAGGTAAAAGAATGAACTTCCATCTACAATAAATTAACAGCTGGTTGCTACTTTCTTTAGGGTCAAATATTTCTCTTCTGTTTGTTCATACTAATTTTGCAGGCAAGTTGGAAATAGCCGTGTGGCTGAATCCATATTCTGTTTCATGGAGCCTTCAATCTAGGACTTCTATGTAAAAAAGTTTGCCCTTCCAAAAAATGACTAGTCATTGATAGGACTGAGGTAAAGACTTGCAGAGGTTGTTAAGTACACAATCAGAATTAAATTTCACTTAATGGTGCTGCTGTTTGTCTTCACTAATTAATTTCCCCACCAGTCCATCATGTTTAGGAGCTCTGAGTATTTTTTTTTCAGTCTCTTAACACATTTTCCTTTAAGGAGATGCTACATTTAAAAGGTAATCAGTTTCCTCACAAGTGTCAATAAAATTTGAGTTATGATTATTAGAACCACAAAAATTACAGTGATCTTACAAATTTGGACTAGTTCTGAATGTGTATTCATCACATGACAATGTCATCAGGATACAGATCATCTGTACTTTGTGCTCTGACATGACAATATGCTGACAGGGATGAGCTCTGAAAGGAGAGGGGAAAAAAAACCCCACAAACATACAAGGTCGTGGTATGTGTGTGTTTGTGTGAGGTTTTGGTTGTTTGGTTTTTTTTGGGTTTTTTAATGCAATGTTGACTGGTGCCAGCCTGCAGAGCTCTCTTGCTGCCTGACCTCACCTTTTCTTTCACTCCTTTCATGGCTGTAATTATCACCTGGATAATTTTAGAAGAGCAATTAAGTTACTTGCCTGTGACAATGTGCTGGTAATACCAGGAAGGTAAACTTTTGAACGAGTAGAGAGTAACTTTGCTAGAAACAGACTTTCTGAAAGAGGAACAAAATCAACGGGAAGCAAATAGAAAGTTATCAAAAATCTGTGTGTCAAACTGTCCTACTCTCAGCTGGGATAGAATTATGTTTCTTTTTAGTAGCAGGTATAATACTGTGTTTTGGATTTAGTATGAAAATAATGTTGATAACACTCTAAGTTTTAGTTGTTGCTAAGTGGTGTTCATAAGTGAGGACTTCTCAGCCACCCAGGCCCTGCCAGTGCAGAGGCATGAGCCTTCTCCAGGAAGTGCCCAAGAAGCTGTGTGGATGAGGGCACAGTCAAGACAGCTGACCCAAACTGGCCATATTCCATATCATTTAATGCCATGGTCAGTATCTGTGTTGGGGGGGGTTAGCTGAGGAGGGCTGGGGAACTAACTGCACATCAGTCAGCAGTTGGTGAGCAATCGTGCTGTGCATCACTTGTTTTGTGTATTCTTTTATTGTTGTTGTTATTTTATCTTCTCTCCTATTAAACTTTTCATCTCAATCTGTTGGTGTTTGGTTTTGAAGTTGTTTTCATTCTCTCCTCCATCCCGCTGGGTGGGGGGAAGTGAGTGTGTGCCTGTGCGATTGCTTTAGCTGCCTTCTGGGTTAAACCAAAACACAAACACATCAAAGTTCTATTGCCAAATGTTGCTTGGCAACTTTTCCCAAGTGGCTGTTTTTGGTAAACATACGGTTTCAGGAAAGTCAGGTTGTAGCAAAACATGTCTCTCAGTTTATGTGTACTGATACATAAATAGCACCAGCCAATAATACGTCCATTGGCAGAGCAGTTGTTCCCTACTCTCCGTATTGCCACAGTAGTGTTGCAGTATTTAGATGTAACAAATGGATTTAGGAATAGGAGGAGAATGCCTGTTTGCTCTGGGGGCTGTGAACACTGACTCTCTTGTCTCTCTGGTTACTTCCCTGTGTACATGATGAAGCTGTTTTATTTTTTTCCCTGATTCATGATTTAAATATTTCTAAAGGTGTTTCTGCTGTGTGTTTGCAGTTTGTCTTTAACTACTTTTTTGTAGAGTTCTAGTTCTGGATCATTTTTAAAGTGCTAGAGTATCAAGATACGGCTTTCTGTTTAAAGCTTCAAAAACTACATTCATTGCAATTCGTAGCTCACAGTGCAGGTGAAACTAATCTTGCATGTGTGGCTGTGCTCACAGAGATGTTCAGTGGTTCCTCCTCAAAACAGCAGGGTGCATGTGGACATCTGTAGGGTTGTACTTGGGGTCTGAGAGCACGACTTATTTTTGCTGTTGGAAGATGAAATAGAGTACGTACCTGTTAGAGACAGCAAAAGCTGGGAAGGACTCTAAGCAGGTTTGGTGGCACAGCTGCAGTTTAAAAAGAGATTGACCATTTGGAGAAATGGCCTGAAAAAAAATCATTGTTTTTTTGCAAGGAGGCAGTTCACAAGGACAGATGGGTTGTCGTACTCTTCAACAAAACTACTCAATTCAGGACATACGAGGTGAGGAAATCTTGGCTGCACGCCGGGTTGAGAAAATGTATGCAGGTATCGATGTCTGTTATCTCTCTGTATCTAGGAGTTCTAGTGAAACTAAAGCTTCCAATGAGGAAAAAATAGCACAGTTGTCTAAAAAGTGCAAATGCCGTAGTGGCTTCTGTCAACAACTGTACCGAAGATGATAGATATGGTATAACTTTTTCACCCATTCAGTTGTATTCTTCACAAGTGTTCACACACAAACCCTGCCCACACCCCCCCCCAAAAAAAAAGGAAAAAAACAGAGAAAAGGAAGCTTTAGATCCCTACCCACCTATATGCTAAAGGGTTTCTTCCTCTCTCAGCTGAATGTCAACTTCTGCTGTTTCATCATTGTCACCCTTTCTTCCACCAAGAAAGTACAAGCCAGATGGAATAGATCCACAGTGGTGTGCAAGTACAAGGTATGTCTGTAAGGTGTGTCTGCATTTTTCTTAAGGTACTTGTAGTATGGACTTTGAATTTAACTTTTAAGAATGTGCCAATTCTCCTTCTGTAGTTTTGCTTGGAAATATTTTAACAGCAATACTAAAAATAAAATAAGGTCTGTTCTGGAGCATGTTAGCCTATGTAAAGCTTACTCTCTCTATTCATTTTCTCATTCTGAAAGCATAATCTTCAGTTTCTGTGTGCTTACTATTAAACCATACTCTGAAAATAATTTTGTACTGAGAGGAATGAAACTGCTCCTAAGTGTTCAGATGTTCATTATAAAAGCTTTATGCTTTTTCAGTCAATAAGTTAAAAAAATACAGTAGTACCATAAGACCTTACTGAGATACTAGTATCTGTACTAAAAGCAATCGGGGTTGAAGAGGAGACATGGACAAAATAGGACAAATCTGCATTGCTCCTGTGTGCAATCTTTCCCAAGAAGCATTAGCAGTATTGTAGTATTGCAGGTAGTGACAGTGAGTCCTGCTGTGTCTTTGGTGATTTACTGCTGCAATAGTGTCCTTAATTTTCCATAACCTACCTAATTTTTTACTTCAGTTGGAAAGAGATTTTACGAAATGGAAATCTTTCTTATTCAAAGAAGTTGCACTTTATCAACTTCCCATCAGAGCAGGTCTGCAACAAGACTTTTCACTATCAAAACCAAAATAATATTTCCTTCCAAAGATTCAAGCACAGCACATCTTTAGTGATGGCATCACTGGTCTTTGGGTTCTTAGTTGTAACAGTCGAGGTATCATAAACCCATCTTTCTCTGCGGGCTTCAGTACAGCCAAAAGTCCTTTTTCAGCGCATCTGCCGGTCCTTGTTGGTAGCCTTTCCAAAAGGAAAACATATGGGGGTTCTCTTATCTCACTGATTTTTCTATAATTAATGAAACTTTAAAAAAAACAAAGTGTAATTTACAAACTTACTAGCATTCTTTAAACAGTAACGGCCAAATAGCTCTAGCGTACAATTTACTAGGTATATTTAAGCAGTTAGGTTCTAAATATTTAAAAAGAGAAGCAACTGAACGTTACAGTGTTTTTTCCCAGTATTTTGGTGGAGTGCTCTGAAATACTTTATTTCTGTCTCGCTTACAATGGCATGTTTCACTGGCAGTTCAGAAGCCTCTCTCGTGTCCAGCTGGTGGCACCACTCCCTTCCTAATTATGTAACACACATAATTCCCAGTTAAATTATACCTGTGTATTTTGGTGTGCTGGTTTTGGTTGGAATACGGTTAATTTTCTTCATAACTATGTCTTGGGTTTGTTCTGAAACCAATATTGATAACACAGAGGTATTTTCATTATTGCTGAGCTGCATTTACAAAGTCAAGTCCTCCTTTGCTTCTCTCCCTACCTCACCAGTGAGTAGGCTGTGCGTGTATACAAAGCTGGGAAGGGCTACAGCTAGGACAGCTGGTCAAAGTGATATCCTGAAACATACAATGTCATACTCAACATATAAAGCTGTTGTGACATTCAGAGTTATGGCATTTATCTTCCCAAGTAACCATTGCGTGGGATGGTGCCCTTCTCTCCTTGAGATGGCAGAACACCTGTCTGCTGCTGGGAGGTGGTGAATGAACTTCTTTTCACCTATTAAATTGTTTAAAACCTATGAGTTTTCTCACTTGTACTCTTTGCTTCTCTTCCCCATCCCACCGTGGGGAGGGTGGTGTGGGCTGGGAGCAAGCAAGCGGCTGTGTGGTGCTTGGTTGCCAGCTGGGGTTAAACCATTAGAGTTGGAGGTAGATAACGACATCAGTTCACAGCTATGCAAGTTAAACTAATGCGAGAGGAAATTACAATACTTTCATAGTGTGAGTATTTTTATTGGATTTATATAAACATACACCTTTTTAGTAAAAAGTTACTTACTGAGATTTGTTCTTTATGTTTCATGTTACTCTTTGAAGTTTTACACTTCGCATTCAGTCTTACTAACCAAGCAAGGTGTGCAGCAGCAGCGCAAGGGCTGTAGCTGTTGTGAATCTGTGAGCGTAGAGGCTCATTAGGGTATGACATTGTCCTGCAGCCTCCTAGGCTTATCTCCATGCAGCAGCGCTGTTGTTACCGAAATAGTGGAGCAATAACTCTCTAAAACCAAACTGTAGGATTTAGAGAGCAAGGCATTCCGTTATTGCAGCGCTGGGTGCACACGCCGAAAGCTTTGCAAAGGCGAGCGCACTCAAAATAGTGAAAAGTGACTTGTATATACAGCAAAGTGATAGATATTAATTATTTTTCTGATAAATAATTTCACATACTCACTGTTTTCCCTGGAACTCATGAACAGGCATATACGCCCTTTCCCACAGCATATTCATGTTGAGTGATGGTCTTGAGGGGTCCTCTGGTGGTTGCCAATAGTCTTCCTCACCATGTCTGCTGGTTGACCTCAGTATTCACACGTGGCCACAAGGTCTTCTGGCTGGCTTACACAATTATGTGCAGTTTGTTTTGCTCCTGTTATCTCCAAGGACAAAGTTTTATTCAACATTTATTACATCTTTATCTCCAAACTTATTTTTGTTTCTCAAAAGTACTGTCTTCCAGCTGTGTTCTCACATTCTAGGACTTCAACCCATTCTGTTCTGTTCTCAATAGCATTATTAATTTTGTCTTTTCAGTTTACACTGTAAGGAAGGGATGAGCCATTTTCCAATGCCAGTAAGAATGTTTACTTTTATGCTGTGCTCAAAAATCACATCAGTCTTCACACTGATTTAAGTGTTCAAATCACTCTAGCTTTTAAAGGCTGCGTTGTGTTTTGAGCTGACCTGTTTAGCTCTACTACTGTTCCTTATTCTGATGGAATTCTCCTACTTTCTTCTGTGCTATTTTTTAAAATACGCTGAAATACAATTTGGGATTTCTGTTTTTCAGAGACCTTGTTGTTAACATCTCGTGACGCTGAGTACATATGCTCCAGGCCAGCTGTGCCTCCCTGTCGTTCAGCACACTGGCGGTAAGGGGCCAGCCTGGTGCCCTGAGACTGCTGGCAGCACGGCGGCGAGGGCTGTTTGCAGGGGAAGAGTCTGCTGTAGCTCTACGAGAAACGCCAAAAACGTTCGTTCAGTTTGTGAAATACCAGGATTTTTCTACCTGTGATCAGTGCCCGAAGGCTGTTAAAGACTTGCAGGTCAATCATCTGTCTGTCTATAATTTACTTTGCTTAACTCCTACAGTTATTATTACAAATAGCACCTAGCCTTTTATAAAGGGCAAATACCGACTTCTTAAAAGCTTTTAATGACTCCACAGAATCGCCTTTACTTTTGATTCTCCAAACCAATCTGCAATTAACAGTTACAGAAAATTGCAGCTCGCTATTTTTAAATGAATCGGGAATGGTAAAACACCATCTTGTTCCTTACCCTGTCGCTCTTGAAATTATCTTTTTATGTCTACTTTTATGAAGCTGCCGATCCCTATTTTTAAATGTTCTTTGTTGGTCACGTATCCCATTGCTTTTAAAATATTTTAGTTGCTGTTGCAAAATTTTATTTTTCCCTAATCGCTCTTGCTTTTCAAATGTTCTTTGTCCACTTTTATCCCATTCACCATGTTTATTGTTAATTTTTTTTCATGGATGCCAATGCTTTTAAAATTTTCTTTCAATGTCTGCATTTTAAGTCATTGTCCCTGTTTTTTAATGTTGTACCTTTATTTCCCTAATCCCTGTTGCTTTCAAAATCTTTTTCAGTGTATCTTTTCACCATTTCCTGTCTCTACTACTTAAGTATTTGTCTTTCCTTAGCATCCTTGTTTCTTAAATTTTCTATGTCAGCATTTTAGTTCATTGTCGCTTTTCTTCAGTTCCTCTCTTCTTTGGCTCTTAAAAAATTCTACTTTTATTGTGTCTGCTGTCTTTATTTTTTTTCTTACTTTTCCTTAATGCCATTGCTTTATATTTTTTTTCTACCTCTCTGTTTAGTTCAGTGTCACCACTTTAATTTTCCTTTATTTCCTCAATCCTATTTGCTTCTCAAATTTTCTGTGCAATTTTGTTTGCTGTCAATTTTTAAAATTTGTTCTTATCTTTTCTTAGTGCCACTGTTTTTTAAAATGTCTGTCCATGTCTGTGTTATAGATCACCTTTGCTAATTTTTTTACTTCTTTCCTCTCTTACTCCCTTGTTTTTTAAAAAATCTTGCTTTTATTTGATTGTCTTTATTTTTTCTTGTTTTTCCTTAGAGCAGACACTTTTAAATTTTCTTTCTAGACCTCTTTTAATTTGCTGTCTCTATTTTAAAATATGTTCCTTTTATCTCCATAACCCCTATTGCTTTTTACATTTTGAACTTTCATCCAGTTTGCTGTCTTTACCTCACACCCTCACTATTTAAATTATCTTTTTCCATTTCTGTCTGAGTTTACAGTTCCTATTTCAAAATGCTTCCTTTTTTAATCACTATTGCTTTTGGTATTTTTTACTTGCCGTCTTTATTTTTTATTTTTTCCTTTTTATTTCCCTAATACTCCTCCATTTTTAAATGTGTTTTGTATAATTTTAACATAAAAACAAAAAAAAGGCATTTCTTGTCTTCCCTTACTGCCATTGCTTTTTAAACGTTCCTTCTACATCTGTTTTAATTTGCTGTCCCTGTTTATTTCCTGAATCCACAGCAATTTTCAGTTTTCTACTGTTACCCAGTTCACTGTGTTTTCTTAAGGATTTATTGTCTTCCCTTATTGCACTCGCTTTTAAAATTTTCTTTCTACATCTCTGGTTTAGTT
>VZTU01024956.1:65006-76296 GCA_013400835.1 Zapornia atra | reverse complement strand
TCCCTTCCAACCCAACACCTTCTATGATTCTAAAGCATATGTTTAAGATGCTTTTAATTGCACATACCTATCTTAAAACCTAGTAATTCTGTTCACAATTAAATGGTCTAAAGCAAAAAAATTCCTGTTAAGCTGGCTTACCTCAGCTCAGGAAAAGAGGCATTGTGGTTCACAGCTCAAGAGGAGTTAATACTCCCATTGTATGAATCCACTGCTTTTCAGCACAGGAACATCATTCTGATGGAAAACAATGCTAATCCACAGACAAATAATACCAAGATACCTTCAAAACAGTGAGCTCCTAAAAATATCTGACAAAGATGATTCCATGAATATTTAAACAATAAAAAGTCGGACATCACTGTTAAGACTGGGACTTAACATAAGGTGGTTGTTTGTTGGTTTGGGTTTTTTTAATTGCTAAAAGAAAAGAAAGTAACACATGTTTTTAAAGCAAAAGAATCAGAGCAACCTGGGCATACAGAACCAAGTCTTGTTTCAACCTGTCTGCAGGTCAAAGCAATAGGCACTATAAAGAAAACTCCATTGAAAAAGCTTGGAAGGTCAAGCAGTGACATGACATTAGAAAACAGAAAAATGTCTGGAAGGACTGTCTACTTTATGTACTGAAGTAATACCAGAATACCCTGGGCTTCCATGGAACAATAAGCATCAGGCACCATCTTACACATCCTGTTCAAAAGAAGAGGCTATGAGGCAGCCTCTCAATATTAATAAGTATTCCCAGTTAAGGGAAAGTCTTTTTCAACTAGGCAGAGGAAAGTTATTCTAAAGAGTTATGCTATTTCTCTGGAGGTTTATTAATACAGGTATCCTCCAGCAGCTTGATCAAGACCTCTTGATTTAAATGCAGCATAGAAGTGGAATATCTCACTTATCATCAAAACAATCAATATGTCAGGATAGGGTCTTCACATTCCAAAACTGATTTCATTTGACTCAGGTATCAACTACTAGTGAATATCAAAGTTTGCCCTCTTTCTTAGCAATGCTGACATCACTTTTACCGTTTTCATGACCAAAATTGAAGCAGAAAGACAAAAACTTCAAATGAAAGTAAAGGCGGTCAACACTAAAACATTCCTGGGGTTGGTTACCATATGGTGCCCACACTGGAATTCTTTGCAGTTTCTATCTTTTGCAATAGATGACTGATACTTATCATAAGCTTGGCTTAAAAATTCAATCATACTTCATGCAACCAAGAGGTAAGGCAATGTTGGCTGATTTGGACCTTTCTTGTGCAAATCAAGCATCACAGTTTGAAAAGCTATTACTATTGTAATAACTACAACAGCAACACAAGGAATGATATTGGTTATTTCTTCTGAAATTAAAGTCTTTTGTAGCCACTGGAGTAAATCAGAGCTACCTGTGCCCTACTGCAAGCAACTAATATATATCTATAATATGCTGTAAGGTGCTTCACTGATGCACCAGGAGACATTCATACTATGCCAAACGGCACTCACACCAGAATCTCACAGTGCAGAGAAGCCTGACTATATGTGTTCTGAAAAGTGTTCAATACCATCTATGTTAAACACTGACCTGAACTATTAAGGTGGCCAGTGGAACTGTCACACTCTGCCACGTAAATTCAAGGAATATAACTTTATTCTTCAAGTTATTTAAAGTGCCCAGCAACCTGGTCTACCATGTGAAAGCACCAAAAGCATGAGATTATTCCAAGTCAAATAAATACATTGTGAACAAACCACTTTTCTTGATAATACTATTAGCAACATTGTAATTCCATGTATTTTAAGAAATCTATATTTTAAAATATGCATTCCTGATCCTTATCAATATAGATTAGGCACCTCTGACACTTTAAGAGAAAAAGAATTTATTACTCATAAAAGTCCTTGATGCTAGACAAAGTACTGTCTTAAATGACAAACTTAACTCTCTAAGGAAAATAACAATATTTTTAAAAACTGGGTGCAATACATTTTGAAGTAAAAAACCCCTTGAGATTATAAAATGCAAAAGTAAATTCTCCAGCTTTTTAGCTTTATGTCAATGTCAGCTTAAACTTCAAAAGCCCAAAATTGTAGATGACAATAAAACAATAAATAATTTTTATTTTGGGAGAGGTTTTATAATTATTTCAGGGTTTGTTCCAAGCAGTGTATTATTTTATTAAAGCCTATGGTGCTTGTGTCAATAATTACAGTAAAATTGAAACTCATTTTTGTTATGTCAGATAGAACTAGCATACTGTGTTTTTCAATCTAAAACACTGAGGGGGGGTGTGAATGAGGGGTGTGTGTGAATTAACTCTTAAATAATTAACTTTTAAACCTAAAGTTTAATTCACATCTTAACTGCAATTTTAAATTTTGCATTAAGAAGCCTCAAGCATCTGATTCAGACAAAACCTTCAAAAGAATTAGTTTACTGAAACATGCTAAGCTACTGTCTATCACTATGATAGTAACATTGTAAACACAATAGTAAGTTAACTTCAAAATGCTCTTTTAAAAAAAAAACCTGCCTGGAACATAATCTACTTTCCTACCTATATCAAGTGAAAGACTAGGAAATTAAAATACTGAAAATATAAGTATGCAGAAAAATAATTGCACTGACTGCAATTTTGAAAAGCTAAAAGATCAGGACAGACCTCGAAATTGCTGTAGAAAATCCTTTAATTTTTTTAATGATGAAACATTATTAAGCCTTTGGTTAAATTTCCTGTTCTCCACTGACATCCTAGAGCCTCATGTTGTCGCATTATTTCTCAAAAAAGAACCAACTACCAAATCAAGGAAAGCATTTTCTACAGCACCAAGATGTTTTCTTATTTAAGTATTGACCTGATCTGACCCTGCCTGTAAGCGCTGACAGAATCAGATCAGAAGGTGATGTGACTGCTGGCTATGGAAAGCATGATGCATGAAGGCAAGCTCGTAAGCCTGTAGCTCCTTGCTGTGTCGATCTACTTTAATCAACTTCTAGTGTGTTTCAGATGTTCAGTTCTGGTTGGGTATTTTTGGTCTATCTTTTCATGTAGTTTTAATTAAGAAAAATAAAGTTTTCAGTGGTATACAGGCATATTTAAACAATAGGCACGCTCTAGTCCCATTTCAAAACTGAATCCAGGAAATATTTTATTCTGTAATCCTAAAATATTTTCATTTTAGCAAACAAAATCCAAACAAAAGAATTTTTGAGAAGACAACGCACAAAGCTCCCGGTTAAAAACAAACTGCTTGTAATGAAGATTCAACAATAAAGTCACCTCTAGAACTGCCCATCAAACTTGGCTTTCCTCAAGGAAAAAGCAGATTATTCTTACTCCTCTCTCCCTCTGATCTGTTCAAAGTATGAACACAAGTCTTCCCACCAGACTTTTACACATTTGACAATCTGAGATCACGTGCTGATCCCAGAACGCTGGGCAGAGCTTAACGGGAACTTTGTCCTTCTGAATTATGGCATAAAATGAAGCGGTCAGTGGAGTAATTATCTCACTCCCTGTCCTAGCAATTACTTCTGCTGTAAGAAATGCCATTATGACTGATAGACAGTCAAAAGATACTCAAGCTAGAGGCTGATAGGAGGACTAATTACCTTAATTATAACATAATTTAGGTCCCATTAAGTCATGAATTCTTTAATGGAGGGAAATAAACTGATTATGCCTTTAAAGAACATCTGGAGATGATGAAGTGAGAGTAGGTGGATTTATCTTTAGTATAAACAAAACAAACATGGCACCATATAAGCCTAAGAATAAGCTAAAGAGAAGATTTTTAAGTTGCAAATCTAAACCTGAGGGGTGAGGGGGGGTTAAAAAAAAAATCGTTCCACTACAAATATTTTATTCAGTAAAGGAAAATGCCTTATTCACAAAAGCACATTAGCTTGGTGAATTAATCTGTTCAAGTGATTTGGGTTGTAATAAACCTCTCAGAATGGTACACATTACATAATTTCAGCATGACACCGATTCCATCCTGTGAAGCAAGAACACGGTTTCCTCATCAAATGCAAATGGAGAATGAACCCCAAGTTGTCACATTTCAGCAGGGACGCAGCGGCACATGCTCCAAAGCCTGTTCTTCATTGCAGAAAACAAACTATTAAAGCTATTAGGTTTCATAGCAAAGATTCCATTGCATATCAAAAAAACCCAGCCTATTCCCAATGTCTAAGTTCAAAAATAATTTATAGCTTTCCATGAGATTATTTTTACTTGAATTTGCATGTGTGAAGATCATGAATGGCTGCTTGCAGTCAAAACCGTGAAGCTCTGGAACAGAACTTCTGATTCTAGAAGCTCCCGATCCTCAGCCTGGGGCTCCAATTTTGGTTGGTAAGTTGTAGAGTCACTTGCCCTGTCACTGGGCAGCACTGAAATGAGCCTGACTCTATCTTTACACTTTCTCTCCAGGTATTTATTGATATATTTTATTTATTGATTGATTGATTTATTGATAAGATTCCCTCTGAGCCTTCCATCCTCTAGGCTAAATGGTCCCAGTTCTCTCAGCATTTCCTTAGGAGCAATGGTCCAGTTCCTGAAACTATCTTTCTGGCCCTTTGTTGGACTCCCTCTAGGAGCACTGCACCTCTCCTTACCAGGGAACCCAAAGGTGAGCACAGTACTCCGGCTGTGGCCCCACCAGGACTGAGTGAACAGGAAGGTTTCCTATCAGACTTCGGGAGTTAAGAACAACTGGTTTCCCAGGTCTACCCCTAATAATCAAGAACATGCACCTTGTAGGCTTCCTAAGTCTTAGACAAGAAACATTTTAAGGTATTTCTAGGTGCGACCCACTTCATATCTGACGCGTAACTGTAAAATGGATTTTACTCCTGTTTTCCTCCACTAAAGTTATTAGAGGATCCAAAGGGGAATGACTAGCCTTCTTCAAAGGCTATGATTGCTGAAATAATTTGAGGGATTACATTTCTGCATATAAACAAACAACAGAGTTCTCTTCTATAAAGAAAGATCTGGACTGCATAGAATTCAAGGACATACAAAGAATTCCTCAGCAGAACATTCTGAAGCTTGTTTTTCCTCTATCACATTAGTAATGCAAAAGACAGAAGAGATTACACATGTGATGGGGCAACTGTGGCATATATTCAGTTACATTCCTCGGAGTCCAAAATATACTACCAATTATGAAAGTCTTGGTGAGAATTCATAGATCTGCTGCCAAACCAGTTGACAGAATTCCATCTGATTAAATTTTGTAGCTGTCCATGATATCTATTACTTAACTTTTGTGCTTGACTGTCATCTGGAGTTAGGTCAGAGACATATACCACTTATTTCAGACAAGAACAAGACAATAAACCTGACAGCAGATACCCTAATTTTCAATTACTTGAATTATTTCTTGATGCTTTTGAGAACTGGATGGATCTTAGGGTATCAGTCTACTGGAGGAATAGAAAAGATGGAAATAAAATAATTTCCCTCTACATTCTTCTGAAAGCTTCTGTTTGGTTCTTTTTCTGAGAAAATATACTATCTTCTTTCACAAGGTTTTCTCATGACACGGATCCAATGAAGAGGGAACAAAGAGAGGCGGAATGATACAATGGGGTGGTAGAAATGCACAGCATCTTTACAGAAAAAGTCCTGCTAGTCATCCAAAGTCATAACAATGCATAGTTAACAAAAAGAAAGAATGAGGAAAAGACTAGACTTGTCATTTAAAACTAGGATGTGACTAATCACTGCACTCTTAGAATTTCTGTTTGCAAGCCACAGCTGATAGCCATATACAGAGGGAGCCTGGTCCTGCCTCCTGGACAGCATTATCTTCTAACAGTCTTAGACAGCAGGTGAAAGAGTCCAACAGTTTCTTAGATGCTGGTGGTTAGATGAATGTTGAGGGTACAACAACAGGTAGAAAAATCTTCCAACAGTTCTAAAACACCAGAGAGCAATCATTATTTTAGTGATTTTGAGTTTCACTAGAACCTCACAAACACTGAAGTTAAAAAGAAATGGTTTATTTTGCCTTGAAATATAGGAGCAAGATCACACAACCTTAGGCAGCACAATGTCTTGTACACTGAGACAAATTCTTAAATATCAAAGGATGTCAATCTTAAATACAGTGCCCAGAAAGACCATGGTTCAGAGTGGAGAGAGTTGAGGGCTGCTTTTTGTTCCTTGGGAAACAAAGTTCAAGATGATTCCTACAGGGTTCACAGCAACAAATAAAAAAAACCTGTCTTAAGAGAAGCTATTTAGACAAGTAAACTATTTTGCTGAAGACAGAGCCTATCTCTGTCAGAATACAGAGAAATGCTTTGTCATTCTGTCTACCTGTCTTGTATACACATCTGCTTTCTGTAAGTGTGCAATACACCTCTCTACAGTTTTGGATAAAGAGGGGCACAAAGGAGGTAAGAACCAGATGTTTTTAAACAAATTGAGTGTAGCACCCATTCCTTTCTCCTCTGCCTTCGTAGCAGGGGATCTGTTAGTTTCTGGTACCAGAACTCCTAATGGTAAAGAATTTTAATGTTTTCTGAGGTTTTAAGTTTTGTCTGCCCTAAAAACAGAACATTGTATGAGTCCCAGGGCAGACAATGCATTATATCTTTCCCCCATCTCAGCCCAAGAAGGAAATATACACAGATTTCTAGACAAGCAGATAAATTAACTTATTAGACACAGCCTATGGCTCTTCTACAGCAGAGCTAGAGATGGCATTATCAACAGAAATTCAAGCTTTTTTTTTTACCATAAGATATGCCAGCTACTACCTTTAGCAACAAAACCTAAATGTATCACAGACATTTTTATCACCAGTAAACTGTGACTACTCAATTAAGTTCTAGGAAGATTATACAACAGGACTATTATTTGTCAGCTAACTCACATGACAGATATTAAAAAGCTAGGAGAGGGATAACAACTCTTTCTAATTTGTCTTCCTTTGACTAAGAAATGTAGTTCCCTTTCTTTCTTTGACCTGCATTGTTGTGTGGTTGTCACATGCCAACGTAGAGATAATGGTGCATAAAGACAGTCCTATGAGTTAAGAAAGTTTTAACTGAAGAACAGATGCAAACACAAAGCAAAATAAGCATTTTTGCCACATCTACTAAAGATCTCAAATCAGTTTGATCTTAGC
Source organism: Zapornia atra (assembly GCA_013400835.1). NCBI lineage: Eukaryota > Metazoa > Chordata > Aves > Gruiformes > Rallidae > Zapornia > Zapornia atra. Next base: position 69,160 of record VZTU01024956.1, on the reverse strand, counting down.
TTTTGCTCTTACTTTTCAGCAGTATCAATACCAGAATGAAGTTAATTCTCAGAAAAATTCCAATACTCTGAAGCTCAAAAACCCACCAAAACCCAGCAGTGACAGAGCTAGTATTGAGGAGGGAAAAATATTTAAAAAAAAAAAAAAAGAGTAAAGAATGTAGCAGAAGTAAAAATTATCCTAAAAAGTCTTAGAGCATGTCAGCATGGAGAATAGTCCTGGTAATATCAAAAACTTTAAATGGTTGTCTCCTGGCAAAAAAGGCGAGTATCAGCGTTTCCAATTTTCGCACTGCCCATCAGAGTACAAGTACATAAACATGCTTTAGCTAGCCCAAACAAATCAAGAGCCTCAATATGTGCATCAGTTTCCAGTATGTCACGTTAATACTCTATGGGGGCATCCTGAAATCTTCATACAGATGAGGATTAAATACAAACCCTCTAAAGTCTTTCAGACAAGGGAAGGACAGCCTGCATTAAATAACCCAGGCTCCTCTAAACCACTAAAATTATAAAGAACAGGTAACAAGGAAAGAACTGAACCTGAATCCACCAAGATATGGTTTGATTTACAGTAGAGAGGGAAAAACCAAATGTACACCTCACAAGCAAGTTTGGTGATTCCTTCAGTAACTTTGTGGGAATAATTCAAAATTAGTATCTCCTACATCTATACAGCCCAGGCTGGACAGGGGATCTTCTGCAAACACAGCAGATGTCCCAAGTTGTGCTGCTGGCAATGGACAGCACTATCAAAGCAAGTCGCCTCTGATGTCATATACAAGATTTTCCTCCTTATTTATGCCTAAAAGTGCAAGAAAAAAACCTGAGTTATCAGCACTCCCAAAAAACGCAATTTCCAAAGCACTTCTGCATAGAAGTGACATGTTCCAGGAGTGTCCACATATTCTCAGGGCCTCAATAATGAAAATGGGCAGACACATAAGAAATGGGAGATAAGTAAGATCAAAGCCATGATACTCTCTATCCTCCAGAATAGAGGGTTGATTTCTGGAAAGTAATTCTTAGAAGAGATAAAAAACAAAAGATAGAACCCAAAAGCAATAGAAGTCCTTTTAGAGACAGGTTAGAGCTGAATGACTGAGATTGTTCAATTAAAAAAAACCCCAGCCTAATACAAGAAGCCCCAAGTGATCCTAATTACCCTCTTCTATTCCAAAAGACTTTGATGGTATTGAAGGACAAAACACTGAAAGAGANATTTTAAAACATCCAATCATATACATATATTCTTACTGCAGGTTTATAGGTTTCTGTTTAATAACTTCACAGCAGAAGACAAACTAACTGCTGGTGCTAGAAAGAAATTTTCCAAAGGAAAGTATCATCTAGCTGTCCATTAATCTAATGCTGCTTTCTGTTGAAGATAAATAACCGGTCTCTGACTCAAGAATTGCAATTCCTCTCTTCCTGACTGATGCTTAAAATTAGAATGCCATCCCAAGCATGCTAATGATATAGAAGTTCTCATAATGAAGAGTACTAATAATATCACCGTGTAGCATGCAATATATACAGCTTAGGCTTTGTAGCTATGGAGCTGTGCTCATGGAATTTTATTCTTTAAATACATAAGATTTTCAGACACCAGACCTGCTTTCACAAATGAGATCCCACGCTTGTAAAAAGACACTCAATCCTCCCATTGCTCTCACTAAAACATCACAAATGCCTCAGCGTTCGGACAGTACTTGCTGAGCCCATTAACACACAAAATGTAGGAATACTTTTTTTTTTGCAATACAACAGTTGACTCTGCTATCTTCAGAGAGAAAATTTAGAAACACCGATTACTGTATTATATAATCCCATTTTTGGACCTGTTTTTTGTATTTGAAAAATCTATTTTTTAATAGTTGACCTTCCACTGTAACTGCCTTAAATATTGAAACTACATCTAAGTACCCAAGCACAGTCAGGAAAAGTACAGTCTGATGACATTTCAATGGTACCATGTTGCTGTTCAAAAAAGCGGCAAGTGAGACACTGATCACTGCAAGTCTAATCTTAATATTAGAAATAGCCATGCTGATTTTAAATCAAGATTTTTTTCTTTAAGCATACCAACATTTCTGTATAGCTTTTGCACTTAAGAAGCATGCAAAATTCTAACTGCATAAGACTGTAATCCTTTAACATATTTGCATCAGTATAATTCAAAACAGGAGAAGCTCCAGTGTGCCGGGTCATAGTACCATACAAATCAAAGTACATCCCCACACAAATCAGATAGAGTCATTATCTATCTTTTTAGCTGGTTTGCTGACTTTTGACAGATTTTTTGTTTGTTTAGTGCTATTCTGAATAATGAGTTCTGTCACATTTTGGCCAAATGTTGCACAATGTACCAAAACTGAGACAGTGTGAGCAAAAAACTGTTACCACAGGAAAACATAAACAACTTCCTCAGTTGTAGCTGAATCCATGTAATTACTGTACTATAAGAAATCCCCCTGAAACAAATGGTGTCATTCACTAGCACCCATGAGTACATGGTATTAAATGTGTAGTATTATGCTATGGCAACCTTGGACCTCAGATTAGAACAAGTAATGAGCCACTGGGTCCTTAGCACAAAAGGAAGTTGCAGATCTCGATTTCGCATACCACCTGATATCAGGGACAGCTAACAGTTCTTAAGAAACATTTTTTCCTGGATTAAAATGAGAATGTTAAAACATTAAATGATGCAAATACCAGTGATTCAAACTTCTGATTCAACACCCCTAGTACAACAGCCTATAATGGTACATTGTCTGCCTACCTTTTTCTTAACATTTTTAGCACCAAGGAGAAATATACTATAGATGTGATACCCTTCTAAGCGACATGCATACCATACTTCAAAACTACTTAAATTTCCTCAAGAAGATTTAAACAAAGAAAAAAAAAAGTGGCCATTATGACCAAGTATTCTAGTGTGTCCAAAAGCTTACATGAAAGACATAGCATCTTTCCACAGGCAATACCTGTTACTCGTATGAGTAATGCAACCAGAAGGTATGCAATAAGCATCATAAAAACAAGTTCTGTGTTGTAAATTACCTACAAAATTGTGTACTGCTAGCTCTTACCCCAACAGGAAGAGCAAAGGAAATCAGAATTTAAAATCCATCCGCAATGACACCTACTGGAAGGGAAAGGATTGATGACTCAGGCTCTCACATCTGCCCTTCATACTCCTCAAATTCTCTCATGGATCCATAACAGCACCATGCTTTATAAAAGCATCCTCAGAGTGAAAATACATTGAAGAAATAATACCTGCACATCTCTTTTGCAACATCAGCTTGTAATTCTTTGTTTCATGAACTTCGGCACCTGATAGCATTCCCTGCCGAGTGAGCTACAGAGCTGCGGGAGAAGCCTCAATTTCGCAAAAAAGGCTGACCTTTTAAGATTACCCTAAAAGTTGCATGAGTTACAGGCAGGCCACTAATTCCCCGCATAATCGTCGCCTTTTAAACGTGAGCCAAAGGTCTACCTGCTGCAGATTAGCCTCCGCAGCCCACGGACTTCACAGCATACACGAGATTACTCCCTCTACTCCCGCCGGCCCTTTGACATTCAGGGGCAGCCGGAGACCGAGCAGCGACCCCCCGGCTGCCGGGCCACGCCGGGCGCCCCGGCGCACAAGCGCCCGTCCAAGTTTCGGCACCACGCACCGGTGACGGAAGGGAGGATGGGGGGTCTACGACACGGCCCGTTAAACCCGACAGGCTGTTTCTACCCGCGATGAAGCCCGGGGGGAGCGCGGGGGTGAGGAAGCGCTGACTGTCCTTGATTTGTTTCGATCCTCTGCCCAGATCCCCACAGCGCTGACTGGACGCGGATTGCCGGCGCAGCCCGGGTCGGCACCTGGGGCAGGCGGCGGCCGGGGAATACTCGCGCCCCGCTCCAGAGGGGCGCTCGGAGCGGGCGGGGAACGAGCTGGGCTGGGGGTCGGGGCGCTCGGAGAGGGTCGGGGCCAGTGGCGGGATGGGGCCCGGCGGCCCGCGGCGGCGGCGGTACCTGATGATGTCGTCCTGGTGCCCCAGGTAGAATTTCTGCCGGTGCTCCCGGGGGCTGTAGACTACGCCGACCCCCGCCACGAAGTAGACGATCTCCTTGGCCGCCGTGTAGTAGAGGTTG
>VZTU01024956.1:29894-64700 GCA_013400835.1 Zapornia atra | reverse complement strand
GTGGTGAGGAGATGGCGGCGCGGGGCGAAGGCAGGTGATAACAGTGCTCACCACCGCGCCTTCCGGGGTTTGGGGGAGCTTTTTTGTTTCCTTTCTAAGCGAGACTTAAAAACGGCCTTCCCCCAAGTTTAGTTACTGCCACTTCGGGGAATATACAGGTTCCTTGCCTTTCCTTCGATGGACTCTCAGCAGCCGCTGGGGTTAGATGAGTCCGTCCTCAATCCTGTGTGGAAACCACATCGCACCCTCACTCTCACTGAGGGCCCAGCAACAGGCCAGCTCTATTTCATCCAAGAAGAAAATGTCAGATGTAATTTTTAATGACTTTGTACTCTTGAACCCCACTGCCTGCCTCAGACACCACACAAAGGTCACTTCCACATCCATGCCTTAGTTTCCCCATGACACAACTTTTTATCCTTAAATTTCAAAACATTTCATGTGGGAAAGTCGCCAGTTTCTGCCTCATAGACAGGGAAGGGACTTTCCTGTGCCGCATAAGGATGTGGTGCAGGAAAATGTCCTCCTCCCTCAGCCACATTTAAAATTTTGGTAAACAACATTCACCTTCACAGGTTTGTCACACTGTAGAGTACCTAACAGGCTAAATAAACGTGCATTACATGACCATGCAAACAGTTTTGCAGTATAAACGTGAAGACTTGTTCCAAAAGCTCCTGAAAAACTAGCCTGGTTTAACAATTGATCATAAACCAAGTCATTTTCCTATTAGTTTCAGCATAGATTTGGCTTTCCAAGCACACGTGTTCTGTCAGGATTTATTTTTAAATCTTTGTTTCTTCAACTTCTATTTCTCTTCTACCATTCCATTAATCATACTGATATTTCTTCCACAAAACATCTACTTCTAACTAGTTACTTCATACTGGAGACACTTTTCCATGTTACTCCATTTACTTTTTAGTTACTGGAGTTTTTCCTTTTAAATCTTTCTTGAGTAAATTTAATATTATATTACTCCTTTCATTGTTTTAGAAAAAGAAGTCTTTTGTAAAAAGATGCATTTAAGCTTTCTAGCCAGTTAGGTTTATATTAACATGCTTTCACAGTCTAGAACCCTAAGAGACAGTATTTTTCCCAAGCTCTGACAATAAGTATTTTCATGACACCAGGATCAGGTGCAGCTTTCACTTCCACATGTGAAAACAACCCAGGGAATGTAACAGAGTTCTGCAGAGAGATTAATGAAGCCTGAAACTTGACTCAAATATACAGCCAAGGAAACTTCCTCTTCCATGAAAAATTTAAATTATTTGAAAGAAAGAAAAAAAAGCAGCACAAGAAGTTACAGGTATTCCCCAACAGATAAAGGAAATGCTGCTTCCACAAAAATCATAAGCAATCTTCTTCCCTTCTATTTGCTTCCTAAACAGCCAGAGCACCTTGGAACTTTAGTAGCCACAGTTTCTCAGGAGCCCCCAAGATGGGAGACTCAAGAGGGAAAGAGACTGGAAATTTCCACCTAGATTATCGTAGAAGTACAAAATGTAATCTGATGTCACATCCCAGTTCTTTTCATTTGAAAGGTGGTTACAGGAAAAAGTCTATAACGATGCTTAAGACTCATTCTGGAAATAATACAGAAAAGAAGTGAGCACTGACTTTTTCTGGGAAAAAAAAATTGCATTTCTGCATTGCTTTCCTTTGAATTTCACAGAATGTTGATACATCTTTACTCAAAGCACAGTTCCATAAAGTTACAGGTATATTGAGACTAGAAATAAGACTGTTCCCTTCATAAACTGCTGAAACTTAGGAGAAAGTTGGTTCAAAAAATACTGAATGTGCATGATGACTGAAATAACTTGTTTCAAGATTTAAATGTTAATTGGATGGATTGTTGGCAGACATGGGCGTTTGATACACATTTGACTTAGGCTGTTGTAAAAGCTCATTTGAAAGTGGGAGTATTTTATTGTGTATTAAAGGTGAATATATGAAAATACAAAATTCTAGTATCTCTGCTTTCTTCTACTCTATAAGTATGTAGTTTTGGGGGGTTGTTACTTAAAGTGAAATTCTAGACCTCTTGAGATCAATACTAATGTGTGATACTAACTTCAGTGGAGCTAAAATTTTAATTTTGTTATCTTATTTGCAACTCAGAAGAGAGTAATTGGCTAGTGAAAGTGAATAGGCTGTTTTCAGCCACATATTCCAAAACCAGTTACCCACTAAAACTGACAAGAGAATGCAGCCCCCAGGAAGCAGCAACTTCAGTACATAGTGACATCAGTTATTAACTTTAAGCTGCAGATTGTATTTCCTGTAATGAACAGAACCCCAAAACTGTAGTCAGAAAAACTACCTATGTGCCATGGAAGGAGAAGGAGCGCAGCTGTGTGTCACACCACAGAATCAGCCACTATTTCCTTTTGGTTATTCAGGAAGTGACTGCCATCTCCAAGGCGAGGGGAAAGGCCTGAGAAAAAATCCCAAGAAGAAAACTACTTGTTGTCACAGTTTGCTAACCTTACGCCTACGCATGAGGGGTGCAAGTGAGGTTTTTGCCAGGAATAGGAAGCGGTGCTGTGTAACAACCTTTTCCTCTGCCCTTACTCCATCTTCCCACTCGGCTCTGTCATGCAAAATTCCTTTGGCCTCTGCCAACCCCGATGTCTGCACCCAGTATCCCTGGTACCAGGCAGTCATCGCTTCAGTCTGTTACACTCTTGTATAGGTTGCACATGCACCCTAGGACTCTGACACCAATCCCTCTCCATTCTTTTTCCTGCTAGATACACAAACGGAGCGCGGAGCGTCCTTTTCCGATCTCCTCTCGGAGCCTGCGACCCCGCCGCCGTCTCGGCACCCCACGCGAGCCGAGGGCGGGGAGGCCGAGCGGGGCGAACAGGCACGGTGCTGCCGGTGCTGTCCAGGGTGCTGATCCCGGTAGGCAGGAACCGTGAGGCCAGGCGGCATTCGCAGAGAGAGGAAAGGTATGTTTTATTAGACCTACAGTCGTAGTGGGAAATAAACGGGCTTTTAGCCGAATGAGACCTTTTATGTGTTTCTAGTAAGCTGTTTAACAAGTGGAACGTGTTAGTTGCCTGTGATGGGTTTTATGTCTTTCCTATGAGCTCAGATACATGGCTGCAAATCATGTTTTGTTAGTGTATGGTGGCACAAGTACATTGCTTCTCTAAATAAAATCAAATAAGTGGCATTTTAATGTCTCACAAGACGTACTTCATAGCATATTGTAAATATATTTACAAGGTATCTCATGTTCTGCTAAATGGAACAAGGCTTAAAGAAGTGATTTCTTAAACAAATGCTCTTGGAACAGCTAATTCCAGAGCACACAAGATGAGGGATTATTCTCTGTTAAGTCCTAAGTAATACAGAGTAGCTGGTTCAAGTAGTAATTATATAATATGAAACAGATGAGCAACAGTGACAACATTAGTTTCAACATCCTTGAGGATAAAAAGGTCCCAGTCTATTATGAGACCATAATGTCTGAAAATAATATTTTGCAAAACTAGGAAACCTACTTAAGACTGAAAGTCATGAGAATTACCTGCTACCATGTAATAGTATTGAGGCGAACACTAAGGATCACAAAATCCTGTTTCTTACTGGATAAAAATAAGATGCCAAGGAAAAAAGACAGCATCACAAACTCAAACACAATCTGAGTTAATTCTCCTTCAGAAGATGGAAAATTTAACAAGATATTTTATACCATATCAGCCACACATAAGATGCAAGTTATTAAGAACATTTAAAGGGCTAAGATATATTACTAAATTGACACTAGAAAGATTTTTTTAAAAATAATATTAGAAGGAGAAAGCCTTGAAAATAATCAGTAGGTCTGCATCATCAAGAAGCAAAGGAACCTATTATGGTTAAGAAAATGGCATGGAAGACTAGTTATTGATTTCTTCACATCTCAACACAGAAGAGTCTGGGAAATAAAGCATGAAAGCACGTCCAGGGTATGGTTGCAGGAGGAGATATTTTTTTAACAAGGTGCTGGAAAATGATGAGCAACAAGCCACAAGTACATTGTACTGTACTGCCAAAAATTCTAACAATTTGAAATATTGTAGCTGACATGCTCTGAAGAGAAAAACACAATTTCTCTACAATTATGTCCTATGATGAAGGATCATCTAATATTATAACCATTTTAAAAGCAAGTTATATTATAAACTTGGTAACTAAAAATCCATATATATTCTTTTGGCACTGACTGATAAACTAGATACAAAGGTTGAAATGAGAATAAAACAATTATATGGGTATGAAATCAAATATTGCAACCATTAATTTTTCCTACTTCTTCAAGATAAATTACACTTTGATATTCATAGGAATTGTTTTCCTTTGGTAAATGTTAATTCTGGGGACTGGAAGAATAGGCATATAATTTTCACATTGCAGACAGCAACTAGGGCTGCAATACATTTGTTCATGGAAATTTGATTTAGAAATGTCCTCACGTAATGGTTTCCTAACACAGGACTGGTAAAAGGATGGACAAGGTACAAACATTATTGAAATTAAATTCATCCATCATTAGTATAGAAAGCGACAACTCCTCCTGGACATCCTAAAGCACAAATAGATCTGTTTCAGGAAGGAAGTGATGAAAGTACATTAGTAAACACTACCAGATGAAACTACAGAAGGAACACAATTAGTGAAAATCATATACTGGCTTCCTTAGCCATTACATTTTCACCAAAACATCTTCTTTTAGGGTCACTCCTGCAATTCAAATTTCAGATCTTTTTGAAACTGAGAAGGGTTTCTACCACATTTTCAGTAGCAAAACTCTCAGTCTAAGCATTTTTCACCATAGCATTTTTTGGTTGGTTTTTTTTTAAATAAATGCAAAATAGCTTCTACGCTTAGTTCCAGATTTGAAGTTGCTGTAGTAAAATTATGTTTAATATTAGTCTTAGAAGTTAGGCACTAATACTTGTATTCTTTCTTAAATGTTTATCACAAACTTTTAAAATTGGCCCCAAAATCTGCATTAGCACATGGAAATGGCTCACAAAAAAATAAATTCAGTCTATAAACAATGAAAAATTACTGTGTTTCAGACTGCCAACAATCTGACACCAGGATGCATTTTGAAGCCACTGAATGGAGTGCTCAGTTTCTATCAGCAATGACATTGTGTTTACACAACACAGCTCCAGTCACCACACACACACTTGGATCTAAACAGCTTTTTTCAGCTTGCATTTTATGCATGGTTATACGTGTACTAGAGTCATTCACTAGCACACTCATCTACAGAACTTTTATCAAGCACCAACACTTGCTAACAACCTAAACAGGCTTAAATGAGGTGCATAAAGACAAACTGCTTAAAACCCAATGCATTTTCTATCACTAGATTTATGATGAAAATCTGATTCTGAACTCTCAAAATCAATTGATTTCAACTGTTGACTAAACAATATAGAACGCAGCTTTTAAAATTCTACTTATGTGACAGTTATCCGTGGCTCCATCTTATGATATGATTAAAAAAAAAGTGAAGCAACACCTTGTTTGCATGCAGTGGCAATTTCTTTACCTGTTTTAAATTTTTTCCTTTACAGTCAGAATAGTGTAGGATGATCAACCCCAAAGCATGTTGTTAATATTTGGGGGCGGGGGAGGGACACACGACACAAATTAATGTCAGCTGTCTGATGTTAATTATTAGATTAAGAATTGTCAGGTCAGGATGACATCTTTTTACACAGTAGTTGACAAGGTTTTCAAAATATGATGCACTGTACTGACTTTGCTCCCAAAAAGCTTAGCTGTCAAAAGGAATCATGAAGGAGCTTAGCTGTAAGTCACTACATTGAACCAACATACAACAATGCAGGTTTTACAGATATGTCATAATATACCAGTGATAAGGTAAAGGTTCAGAAAAATGGAAAGAAATAAAATACATTTTAAAAAGTAACAGCATAACTCATAATGCTGAGAAACTTAAAAAATAATCCAGCAGTTGAATGAAAATCTTGAATTAATTCATTTCGTTGTATGACTCTCTGCTATCAGATTTGACTAGGCACTGGAATGGATTGGTTAAGGACTGGAATAATTGGCCCAAAGAGCCTGTGGGTTCCCCATCCTCGAAGATTGTCTGATTTCAGCTGGTCAAGGCCCTGAGCAACCTCATCCAACTTTGAAGTTGACCTGGTTTTGAGCAGGAGGTTGAATTAGCCTCCAAATATCCCTTCCAACTTAGATAATTCTCTGGTTTAGATAGTTCTATAGACTGGTTCCCTACAATCATGCTGCACTTAAGTCAGTCTACACTGACTGTAATAAGCCTACTTTAAGGTCAGCAACCACTTCATTTTAAGCTATTCCAATTCTGAAAGAAAATGTGGGGAAGAGACTGCTATATGATAAAACTTTCAATTGTAAGTTACTGTGCACAAGTCTCCATAAAATACCCACTCCTCACAGTAAGAAAACAGATCTTTTTCCTACAGTTTTGCTCTAAAAACTCTAAATTAATAACAAAGTATGTTAACACTTCTAAAAAGAACATAGATTTTTATGACAACTACATTATTTTTTTGTGGGAACTAATGGGTATCTTACAAATGATGATGCTGGAGTGGCTTTGTAATTAATTCAGTACACTGAGTACCAGATCTGTATTCTCTCTCCATGGCGTTCATGTGTATAAATACAAAGATATATATATATGTGTGTGTGTGCGTGGGATCTGGCTGAGCTGGAGTTCCTTTCCCCACAGCAGCCCTCACAGTCTGCGCTGTGTATCGGTACCCCGCGAGGTGCTGGTAACACACCAGGGGTTTGGCTCCTGCGGAGCAGCGCTGGCACAGCACCGAGGCCGCCTCTGCAACATCCCCCCTCACCGGTAGGCTGGCAGTGGGCAAGATCTCAGGAGGGGACACAGCCAGGACAGCTGACCCAGCTGACCAAAGGGATATCCCATACCTTATGATGTCTGCTCAGCGATAAAAAGGAAAAGGAGGAGAAAAGGGGGGCATTCCGTATTTACATTTGTCTTCCAAACCAAACACTATGTGTACCATCGCCCTGCGTCCTGGGAAGTGGCTGGGCATCACCTGCTGATGGGACACAGACTAAACCTTTGGTTTTTTGCTTTAAACTGTCTTTATCTTGACCCACAAGGGTAATAGTTTCTTCCCTCCCTGTCCTGATGAGGAGGGGAGTGACAGAGCAGCTTGTTGGGCAGCTGGCCTCCAGTCAAGGTCAACCCACCACATATAAATATATATATGAGCCAACCTGTTGACATCAAGTTTTTCAGATATGACTGTTAACTTAGTGTTATTACCAGGGTTCCTACTTCAATATTTAGGATCCACTGCAGATAAACATGCTGCTCTAAACTTGAAAAGAAAGAGAGAAGCCCATTTTTTTTAAGCCAAGCATACAGCCATCAGTGGATCCTTTGCAATTTTTGAAACCTATCTTTTAATGGAAATAACAGAACAGCCCTTTTCTTTGGCCACTGATTTTTTATAGCCACAGTGATTCTTGCTAGCGTGATGAATACCAATTTATATCAAGTACAGCATAGAGAGCACCTGCATCAAACAAGAAATAGTGCCTCGTATGAATCATTGAATATAAAAAGGTAACAATCTCACTTGAACAACATCCTGTTCATCCTGCACACTGAAGGAGGTGTGGATCTGATCATAAAGACTGTATTCAGTCCACGCATAAATAGAACAGGGCAGACCTAAAGTCACTTGAAGGTTAATGGCTTGGGACCTGAAAAGTATTGCCACCTAAGTTTGGTTACCAACCACTGGATGATCCCTTTCCATGGTAACCATGGTTAAGGTATCATGTACAATCAGCAAAAAGCAGCAGTATTCTTATCTATGATAGGAGTAGTTGCTATTGATGTATAGCGTTGTCTTGACTGCTCACAGAACGAAACCTGCAGCTGTTACTACAAATTAATTTCCCCAATGCTGAGTCTAAGCCTCTCTGCTCTTAATGCAATTTCTTTTGCATGACCTCTCCTAATTTTCTGCAGTCAGTAAGAAGTGGGTTCTACCAGCAAATATTACGCGGACTCAATTTCAGATGGCAAGATCCTTGCTGAAAATAGCATGTGAAGACACAGCTTCCTCTTCGTGCTGCTCTGCCACAACTATCTCTCTTTGCAAAAATCAGGCACTTGGCACAGCTTGATCTGTAGTCCTGTTCAGGTTCATTCAAAGCACAAAAAACAAAACTCCCTCTACACTCTGTTGCTCTCCCAAGATCAGATGTATCTGAATCATCAGAATGAACCCTTTTTGCGTGTCATCTTTCATGATGACAACTCATGTTCAAAGGCAAGCCAGATGTCTACCTGCAGGTTGCCTCACTTAGAGACATGTGGTAACATCAATATTCATTTTCAAGCCCTTGCTAATTCTATTGAACAGCAAATTACATCTTTTTTCTGTATTCTTACATCTTCAGGGGGGTGAGTAACTCACAGAAGCAGTAGCCTGCTGCTGAGGGATACAGGACATTTCTCCACAGAGTTGCGTAAGAAATTTTAAGATACCAACAGAATTTTAGTAACTATTTTAGGTTCTATCCCTGGTTTTATCATACAAATGTGAGTTCACAGTGAGAGATAAGACCTGAGAATTAGCATTCCTTGTTCAAGAAACAAGTATGATTGCTTGCTGCACAGAATTACAAAGAAAGGCAAAGTCATGCTATAGCATCTATGTTTTTTAAATGAAAGGGGGCTTAGAAATCAGTGGGTCCTGTCCCTATTCTCCTTTTCCATATGCACTAAGAAGCTAATTCATGTATCTCATAGTTCAAATACATCACGGTTTGGTCTCAGCTGGAAGCTAAGCACCATACAGCTGCTTGCTCACTACCTCAGAGGGATAAGGCAGAGAATTGGTAAAGCAAAAGTGAGAAAACTATCTCACAGGTTGAGATGAAGACAATTTAAGAGGTAAAGCAAAAGTTGTACTACCAACCAGTCATTCTCAATACTGTAAAAAACTCCTTATTGTAAAAAAGCTGAAGATCCATCTTGATCTAATTGATACCATAGGACGACATTGCTTAAGCTTGATCACTAAGTGCAACAAATATCTTTCCCAACAGTGTAACAAATAAAAATCGCTCCAGGATCATCTTCCCCTTTCTTTTGCTGAGAAACCATAGGCAGTATCTAACAAGCTAACCTTGGAAGACCATGACTTTTCTTATAGATACAGCCTTGGTGCTATAGAACTATAGCTGAAGGCCAGTAATGTGTGTATTACTGATTCTTATATATGAAAAGCATTCACTTTCCACCTCTCATCCCAAGAGAGCTATTAGAAATACTTACTGTTTTGCTTGCCTTCAGGGGCATCCTCCTATGACTAGGGACCAAATACCAGCAGCTCACATGACTCACAATTTATTCCCATTGGTTTCTAGTCACGCTGCCTCATCTCATATTTTTTCCTTCTGAAAAGTCACCAGCTTTCATCTGATGAACTCCAAGTTCATCCCCTATATCAAGCATATAGCTTAATGCTTCTTTCTGGGCCTCCACAGATTTATGCTTGAAAGCCAGGTCATCCTGAAGATACATTCTTTTCTCTAGGAAACAGAAAACACCATTTCCTTGTCAGGCCAAACACCCTCAGGTGAGCACAGAGTAATTGATGTCTATGACTAATCCACTACCTGCTCACCTGAATGCAGGTTGACAAAGTACTTGGAAACCTTAATCCATTGTGTCTGCCCACAACTGCTGCTTCATTATGTTTCATTTTGATTCACTATTTCAAACTGGAAATCATTAAACAGACTGTTATAATCAAACATTGTCAGCATCCTTACACATTTAATTTACTTTGTAGTCTGGAAGCAGTCATTAAAATATTAAGGCTTAAAATAGGTATTTACAAAGAGAAAAGACCCACAAAAACCAAAATATGTAGGACTGTAATTATGAGGTCTTTAAGATGGTAGTGTCAGAATCAATAAAACTTAGGAGTTGTTGGTCTCCTGTTTTCCTATGCAGGTAAATGGTGCATTTAGCTGATGGTGGGCTGTTCACAAAGAGCAAATATAAAACTTTCTGGTATTATTTGTCTCAAGAAAACCAACTAACACTAGTTTAGCATTTTAATCTAACAATTTTAGAACTAATGTACTGCCCTCAAAATGTGTCTCTACAAAGCAAGAGTGCCATTCACATTACATTCTATAAAAAAGCAGTCCAGGCATGCTGAATGACCTCACACAGCAACACAAGTGTTTAAAGAGAGATCATCTCATAAATGTACACAGAGGTGGAGGAACTTTGGGTTAGTGTTTTTATTAAACTAGTTTTTGACCAATGTTCACAATCTCTCTGAACAGCACATCCTGCTCATCCTGCTAAGCCTTACCATAAAACACATGCTGAAGGATTTGCCATTTAAACTAATTGTAAACAAAATGGGATAATAATGTACAGCTCAATAGTTCCTCGGCCACGGTAGTACAACTGCGTAGCAGTATCACAGCAGATGGTCTGACAGAGCAACAAGAAATACTGTTCACTTGTCCTACCAACCTGAGGTATACAATGCAAATCTCCTGTGTGTTTTGTGGGAATGCAGTACATAGAGACTCCCACAATGACTTAAGAACAAATAAGGGAAAGAAACTACTGTACTATTTGCTTTCCACCATTCTTAACTGTGGATGCTGTGGGTGCAGAAAAGACTTCACTTAGATCACTGTTGCCCTGTGGTGGTGGGTTGATTCAGGTGCCCACCAAAGTCACTCTATCACTCTCCTCAACTGGATGGGAGAGAAAATGTAATGACAGGCCCACAGGTCAAGATAAGGACAGGGAGAGCTCATTCAATTCAATTACCATCACAGGCAAAACAGCTCAACTCAGGGAAATCAGTTAATTACTAAGAGTAGGATAATGAAAAATAAAAACTGAATCTTAAAAACATTTCCCCCCTTTCCCACCCCTCCTTTCTTCCCGTGCTCAAGTTCACTCCCAATTTCTCTATCTCCCCCAATCCAGCAGCACATGAGGACGCAGAATGGGGGTTGTAGTCAGCTCATCACATGTTGCCATCACTCCCTCCTCAGGGGAAAGACACCTCACACTCCTTCCCTGCTTTAGTGATAATAGGGCACAGATTTAAAAGACCTGTGGGGTTAATTGAAATCTAATGTTCTCAATATTACACATCAATCTCTCCTTTTAATTATCAATGTATCAGCCTACGAGGGGCTCTGGCAGGAAGGGGCTCGGGCTAGGAGAGAAGCCGCATCTCCCTGCCCCCACCAGATGCTCGCTGGCACGGCCACAGTATCCCAGCAAAGCTCGTTTCTCCGCCCGCCTCCCCGGAGGCCTCACGGTGCAGCGCGCAGGCCCCGCCTCGCCCTGGCGGGGCCTGTTTTTTCCGAAGCAGCTCGGCCCTCCGCCCCGGGCCCTGCTCGGCAGGCAGCGGGCCGGGAGGCGCCGGGGGCCTAGTCGGAGCCGCTGCGGCGGCCCTGCCGGTGGGATGGGGCTGGAGATGGAGCCGCTGTTCCAGGCCTGGAGCTACTTCAGGCGGAGGAAGTTCCGGGAGTGCTCGGATCTCTGCTCGCAGCTGTTGGAGAGGCCGCCCGGAGAACAGGTAGCGGGGACCGGGGCAGGAAGCTGGGGGCGCCGGCTAGCCAGGGCGGGAGGCGGTCGTGTCTGTCGGCAGCGGGCCGCGTCTCCGCTTCCTCAGCTACCCGGACGCCCGATAAAGCGAGCACCGCAGGACTCCTCTACCTGTTGCAGCCGCCGGAGAGGCCGGGTGTGACCCCTCCCGTTAGTGAGCTGCGGAGGACCGGGCCGGGCCGCGTCTTCATGCCAAGCTCAAATCTCTCATGAAACTGGAGGCAGTGAGTGCGAGGTGCCGGCTCCTCCTCAGACGCTCCCTGGCAGTAGCCCTCCCGCCCCAGCCAAGGATAGGGCAGTAGTGCAGCAGGTCCCTTGTGCTGCTGGGGATGGAACCGTGACTCTAGCGGGGTCCCAGGACTCCCCTCAACAAGAATTGTGACTCGGTGAAGATGCTGTGGAGTTCAGGGAAGAAAAATCAGGACTGAAAATAAGGCCCACTTAGGGATGTTTCTGTTGATGTTACATACATATGTTCAGATACAAAAGTTGCTGTACAAACTAAACCTAATAAGGTTGAGGCACCCATTTTAGCTCAGCTCATGTACGAGCCGTATGGGACAGAAGGCATTTCCACACCCCCCTCTGCTCCTTCTCCAGCTGCAAAGTCTGTGGAAATGGTGGGCAATTCATGTTCAATACTTACATTACTTACATATTTTCTCACTCTTCTGTAAGAAGGAAGGCTTTGAGAATGTTGCTTCTGGATTAATATTTGTATTCATGTAAACATTTTTATTGCTGCATTTGGAAAACAGTAATTGAATGGACTTTATCTTCATTATAAATACAGTAAATCGCTCAGTCTCTGATGTAGCTCTGTATTTTAAGACATTAAGGCAGTTTTTTTTATCACAAAGGAAGAGTCTTTAAAGAGAGCTGCACAGTCACACAGTGGTGTGAATGTGAAGCACAATAATTATTTAAACTGGTTTAGGATACGTATTTAAAAGAATTTTTAAAAATGTTATATATGTATAAAACATTTTAAAATGTTTTTATATATATATACATAACTATATATAATGTAAGAGACCCACAGGGAGCCATCAGCAGAAAAATCTTTACCAGGAAGACACCCCTGAAAATTGGTCCTGAGCTACGTGGGATTGAATATTAATTCTGTGCAAGTCCTGTGTCATATATGTGTATTTACATTATTGGGTCTCAGTACATGTAATCTTTGCATATGAAAGTACAGCATCTGATTTGTGATAGGAACTCTTGAGACAGTACAGATAATAACAGTAAATAAGAGTCAATAAAGATCATAATGCTTCTTTTGCTATTTTTTTAATCAGTAAAATATTTTTCAATCTGTGATCTCAACATGGAAATACAGTGACAGCTATATTCCTATTGTGTGCTGATGCTCAAGTATAAAATCTATTTTGTTACCTCTGGCAACTCCAAACTTTTGCTGGCTGTTTCCAGTAGCACTGAGGAGCTTGTTGAAGACATGAGTATGTGTCAGTTGCAACTGACAGAAGTGGGGTAAGGCGTATAGGAGGTGTGTACAAGGTTGGGAAAAATGTTTAGGACAAAATTAACAAAGCAGCAATGAGAGGATTTGGTTTTCCTTCTTTCTTCCAGATATTAATCGTGCATGCTGCAAAAGTCTTAAGTATATAAATTAAATTGTTTTCTCCTTTAAGATCCAACACCTTACATACCAGCAATATGAGCTTTCCCAAATCTTATATGAAGTTGGGACAAACAATCACTTTAATCTTTGAAATGATCACACTTTTCTCTATGGAAGAATGAAGTTGAAAACATTTAAGATAAGTATGCTTTTGAGAGACAGCAGATGATGGGGATATGAATGGTGTCTATACTACCTCAAATCACAAGGTCTTAGAAGAGGTCCTATATGAAGTCTCTGAATTTTAAGATGAAGTTTCATCCATGTTTTCAGAAGACATCCAGGTCATGGTTGCCTGCAAAGGACTAGATTTTATAGCTTCATTATGTTAGTTTCAGAACTGTATTCCTGTTCACAGTTTTATGTGAGAAAGGTACACTTCTTCAGCAGCATCTTTCAAACCTGTCTGAAAGTTTAGATGGAAGAGAAATGTATTTGCTTCATGTAGAGGTAAACTTGAAAGTTTGGCTCCTGCCTTATCTAATCTTCTTGAGGAATCCTTATTAGAGTTCTTTTTAACCAGGCATTGATGACTTCTAAAAATATTTTGGTTGAAAAATACCAGTCTTTAACTTTTGAAAGTACATGGAACGATGTTTTGGTCTTTTCTGAAAGGGGATTTTATGGACCAGTGTTCAAATAAAGCACATTGCAAGTTTGCAGACAACAGCAAATGGATTTTACTCTATAGAAGTACTTTATGTAAGTGGAGTAACACTGTAGAGACTTTTAAAAAAATATTAATAAATGGAAAGGTGGTTATAAACTGGCAATTCAGCAGGATTGTGGATTACACTGCACTTCATGGTGTATAACGTAATGGCTGCACAGTTTTCTTCCATCATTCTTTTTCTGTTAGTCCAGACAAAGAGCACAGCTCCTGGCAGAACATGTAACATGGTTATGCTGCCTCTTTATTTTGGTCCAGCAAGATGGAGAAAACACAATATTGGTTGAATAACTTCCAGGCGTGCAGCTTGGACCAAACTCAGCCCAACTCAACATACAAAATCTTACACTTGGAAATTCTTTCAAGTAAAACATTTTCTAATTATCTAGTTAAAATATAGCTTTAATGTTCTTGGCAGACTTAACATGGGATGGTGTCTCTTTTCTTCAGCCAGCTGTGCTCATGACGCTTTAGATTTTCTGCTTTTTATTATAATTGGTACAAAAATCTTAATATTTACTGGTTATTGTGCTTCTGATTTGTGCAGGCTTACAGGTCTTTTCCCTAGCTATGTTACTGGACTTGCAGCTAGTTACTAACACTTGCAGCTTTCAGGTACAACTCTGTCCCATTCGCCCTGCTAGCCTTCAGGCATAGTAACACACCTCAAGAATGTGCTTTTTGAAACCTTATGAACTACTTTGTACTTAGTACAGCAGATTGAAAAAGCAACCACATTGATGGATTGCAGCATGTGTGCTTTGCATTTAATAGAACAGTTACTTTTATAAAACCTTTTAAAGAGACTAAACTCTGACGCTGAACACTGAGGTAATTAGAACTCAAATTGGTGACATACATTGTTCAATTCTGGTTTGCCTAGTCTTGTTACCTAGTAAAAGCATAACTCTTTCCTGGTTATTTTAATGGTAGCATATCTGTGAAGGTGTCATAGTTGTGAACACTAGAAAAGTGATGTAAGATTACTTTTTTTTTAAAGTTAATTAAGAATCCAAGACAATTCTCAGGCAGACTGACTGTTGATTCCTGAAGTCTGTGTTACTTTTGAAGGTGGCACACTAATGAAATCAGTAGTTTCTAAATATTTTGATTGCACTTTATTCCTGTCTTTTTCAGCCACCTACCAAAAAATGGTGCTGTCTTCCAGCTACATTAGTAGTATTTTAGTCTAACTTGGAGAAATACTTAAAAGGAAGCATGCATAAATTTTGGTACCTAAGCCAATATGTGTGATTTATTGTGTTTAAATAACACATATCTAAAACATTTAATGGTCAGACCCTTAATGGGAGCACTTCTGGGCCGTGTTATGGCAATTTGGGCACCAGGAAATCAGAGAAATACCAACACTTACTGAAAGTTTGGATTCAGTGAGCTGCTGTGCAGTACAAGGGAATACTCAGCTGCTGTAATCACCGTGCCATCTGTCCTCATCCTCTTGTCCCATATCCAGCTAAGTGTGTGCCTCCCAGCCTCTGCCACCAGGGAAAGAAAGATCTCACAAGAATTGCAGCTTGGATCACTGTTTAGGCATTCACTTCTTTGGACAGCATCTGTTAGGATATGATACAAACCAAGCCACAGGTGATGATATCCTTTAAAAAGATGCTGTTAAGCTGTTACAAGTCAGAACTTTTTCATGCTCAGGCAGCCAGCCTTGTCCCTTCTAAGACATGTAATATAACAGTAAATAGTAAAGGAAGAGACAAACAGTGCATAATCTGAGAGTATTTTTGTGCCTGATATGACTTTGCTTGTCTGAAAGTCTGTCCATTTTTCCCACTTGACAGTTGGTGTGCTAAATGATAGCATCACTCCTGCCCTGTTGTACCCAGAACCCCATCACAAAAATACGGGCAGCTGAAGTCAGCTTTCTGCAGTAGTCTTGGAAGCAGAAATTTTTGCCAGTCACAGTTAAAAATTTAATAAGAAATTTTTGTGATTAGTATGTCTTGATGTATTTGTTAATTTGGCACTCCCTGTACATATAGCTTAGTATTCAGAGTATGGTTTCATCAGAAGTATAATGGTGTTTAAGAGGTTCTCCTTTAAGAACATGGTAAAAGATGATTTGATGGTCTCAAAAGCAACCTTCCTGATTACATTTAGAAGCTAACTTAATTAGTGGAGTTTTCTTTGAACTCTGACACCATATGTGGTAAGCCCTAGGAGGTTTTTAAGGTGTTGACCTTCTAGACAACTGGGAATGAATCAGGAATTTTCTTACGTAGCAGTATCAAATGCTATGGCATTATACACTTGAATTCTTAAAGAACACATCTGTTAATTAATTTTAAAATGTTTTGATTTAAGTTTTTCTGAAGAGTTCTTAATAAAATGTGCTGAACATTCATAGAAGAGTAAGTGGTTGCTACTGAGTTAGATTTTATGGAAGGCTGAAATTTTTTTTCCTATAAAATGTCCTGTGTATTTCTTCATTTAAGGCTTAGGAATATAAATTTTATTGATGTAATCTACTTCTGTGCTGACAATCTCATGTCAGGATAGATAAAAGCTGTATTTTCTATGACTAGCATTCCAGTGTACAAACACATACAGCACTGATGTTCAGTTTAATTATTTCCTATTTTAAGCAAACAGGCGTTGTCTTCTGTGGTTATAGTAATAGCATGACCTAGAGGAAATACAATCCAGGGCTGTCTCTGTTGATCATCCTGATTAGTTACCTAATCTGATTACTCTTCTTTGTGTTCCATATGTCAGATTCAAGGCAATAACCAGCCCCAATGTATGAGGCCTGCTGTAGTTTAACAATTAAAAAAAAAACCAACCCTAATGTAATTAATAGACATACAGTGGATGTCCTGCCTTTAACTTGATTAATCATCTACTATGAGGATTTGCTTCTGTTTATTTGTCCTTTCATTTGCTAAGTTGAAACTTTCAGCTACTATTACTTGCATTCTGGTTTTTTGTAAGGTCATAATAAAGTTATGGGTATTATAAAAAATACCCATAATAAAGTGGGTATGTTTATGTACATGGAACCTGATGTGAAAAAGAATCTTCAACTGAAATCAGTTACTGGTTTAGGAGATTGTAATTATTTAACTAATGCATAAAAATTAGTGGTACATACAGGGAATTAATGTTTCATAAGTAATGTTTTTCTATGTTTCTACTCTTAATTTTCAGCATATACTAATTCTAAAATCCTGAATGTATTAAATGATGCTTACCTGGCATTAATTGTGGAATGAAGCTTTGTTACAATGGAATGTGTATAAAATTGTTTAATTCTCTCTTCTAAGCTACAAGCATCACAAGACTTAATTTTGCTAAGTATTTTTGGTCTTCAGATAAACTGACTTTACACATTAACTTTTATTTTAAAATGCCCTCAGTGGATTTAGAGATCTGGGTTAAATCCTTCCTTCATTGCTTTTACAATCTTATTAATTTCAAAGGAGCTTTATATGTGTAAATGAAGAATAAATTTGACCTTTTGTTTTGAGATACAAGCTTACAGGGCAATGCTATTTGTTAATCCTCCTAAATAAATCTTTATTCAGAATCTAGTTCCAGTGGATTACTTGCATGACTAGCAATTCCTGGATCCACCCATGTGAAAGTATATTATATTGTAATGTTGTTTGTTGTTGTTCTGGACTTGCATTTAATGGGAGGGCTCCATCACTGCTTGAGGGTTATTTAAATTCTTAAGTTACTTCTAGTGAAAAACTGAAACAGTATATTAGGATGTATGAACAATGCATCCTGTCACCTACCATTATGAGAGTGCAGTGGTTTTAGTAGGTTTTTCAGTGATGAGGGATGTCTTTTATGATTTTTTTTTAGATAATATGAATGTCCCTACATTTTAAGTTATTTTTTAAACTAATGAACAATACCTAAAGTATTACAGACATCTGTAACATCAAGGCATTTCTGAGTTAGTGTTGATGGTAGCATTCTTAACCTTGTCCTCATTAGCTACTGTAGCACATATGGTATGGAAGATCACCTACTGCTCTTAAACCATTTTCTAGTATGCCATATGTGCTATAACACTTGGATACAGTAGGGTGAATAAAATGCAGGAAATATCTCAATGTCCTTCTCTTTATTACTTAGGTAGAACAGTTTATTTTTTAGAAGATGGTACTATAAAACAACATATTAAAAGAACCTGGAGTTCATTTAATCATACCAGTTTCATTGCCTTAGTCAAGCCCAAGTACATCACAGACAACTGAGATTAATCCCTCAATGAATATGTAGTTCCATAGAATATTAAATTCTGCACTGAATGTTCTGCAGTCTAACACTGCTGAATGCATTGTGATTCCAAATACAATCCTTAAAAGACCACAGAATTTCCAGAAGGAAGATGCAAGAGCATCACCAGACTTCCATGATCCTGCTGTCTTGGAATCTACTGAGTATAGCCACTCAGATTGAAAGAAGTAGACCATGTCTTATACTACAGAGGAGAAGCGTGAGCTAGACCTTGCCTTTCTCTTGGGGAAACAGGAGCCAGTGTGCCCTGGCTGCAAAGGAAGGTAACAGCACACTGGGAAGCACTTCACATAGGAGAAGGCATTGATGGGTGTGAGCTAATGGCAGCATTGTAATTCTTAGGCTAGCCAGGAGGCACAAGGCCCCTCTCATTGGTGCCTGGAGTAAGATACATTGAGCATAAATTGAAATGAAGGAGGCTTTGCCTTGCTAGAAGGAAAACCATTTCTCTGTAGGAACAGACAGGCAGTGGAGCAGGTTGCACAGGAGCATCGTGTAGTCTCTGTTCATGGGAGTTCTCACGACACAGCTGGACAGAGCTCTGAGTAGTGTCAACTGAGCTCATAGCTGACCTTGCTTTGAGCAAGGTTTTGGACTAAGGCCTCCTGAAGTCTCTAGTCTGAATTACTCTAAGGTTCTATATTCAGTCTAACATAGCTGGCATAGCTGTGGTAGATTTAAACAAGGTCAGATGTGTAAGAAATTTTCAAGTGCCTCTAGGAGCAGAGATGATCTGACTCTACAAAAGACTAATAGTGATTCAGAGAAAGTGCCATCTATCTTCCACCTTCTTGTCTTTCTCCCTGAAGCCAAGTAATACATTAGAGAGGAAAAATTCTTCCCCAGTCTGTGGAAGTGAGCAGCAGAAGCCCTAAAGGATAGTCTAAATATTATATAAACATGATCATTACACAATAAAGGATGATAGATCTGCATTTGTTAGTATTTACCCACTTTTACCTCAAGTTTTCAAGCAGATTCAAGCTCATGCTTTTTGGTTTGTAGAAAGCTTCATCTGGTAGTTTTCCTTTTGTTTATTGGATGGTGCAATAAGACAGTAGTTTGACCTTTACTGAACTAATAGCATTACTATCCAGAATTCAGTACATCATTTCCAACATAAAAGTACAAAAGAAGAATTTTAGATGGGCAGAAATTTTCTTTTCTGTACTTCAGTGGTATCAGTCTGGTTGCCATCAGCAGCTAATGATTCAACAGAAGCAAAAGGTATCTCAAAAATGTACTTACTGAACATCTGCTTTTGTTGTCTAAAACACTGATTAGCTTCATAATGTAAAGGGAAATAATCTAATAAAATGGAAGATTGGATATATGTCAGAGAAAAAATGTTTGTGCAAAGTGGTCTCAGAATATAATTAATTTTTTTGCTGATTCTGATTGTTTGGCATTTCCATTCCTCAATTTCAATTTCTTCTTTTCAGGAGCAGCCTGATTCTGAATACACAGTATTTCAGGTAAAATTCTTTTCATCGATACAATTATTAGATACGATCATTAGGAAGACTTTCTGATACGCTGAATAATACTTGGCTTTGTTGTTCAATCCTTAATGGCATCGATTTGGTTTTCATCACTGGGAAAGTAGTATATTTTATAAGGGGTATTTTAAAAAGGCAGCTTTTCTCTTTGATAGAGGTTTCTTTCTCTCATAAGTATCCTGTACGTATATTTAGCAGTTCAATAGCTTAGTGCCTTCTGGAAGCTAAATTGACTCTATCTTGAAGTGAATGACCTTCATCTAATGATATTAGAAAAAAGCCAGTGTGTATTTCACAGGCAGACCAATGTTGATGCTCTTAGGGATCACTTTTGGGTTTCATGTAATGGGGTGTATTGATGGCTGTTACCTGTGCCCTCCCTGCTCCTACAGCTCATTGTCATCCCCTGCCTTGTGTAGTAGAGTCTGGTAGTCTTGAAGCTGCATGATGATGGCAGACTGAGAGTAATTGCTTTGTTTTCACTCTGTCCACATTAGCACTAGATTACTGCAGTGTGCTGGTGGTGGCACCTTTTGGCTCCCACCCACAATCAGAAAAGATTAAATGCAATGTGAAATTGCACCTGTAGCTACAGCTCAGTAACATACTTTACAAGTC
This sequence comes from Zapornia atra, assembly GCA_013400835.1. Lineage (NCBI taxonomy): Eukaryota > Metazoa > Chordata > Aves > Gruiformes > Rallidae > Zapornia > Zapornia atra. The sequence goes on along the minus strand of VZTU01024956.1, from coordinate 44,316 downwards.
TCTGATTACAGTCCAAGGAAAGCACATGAGTTGTTTGCATGCAGAATGGTTTCAGTGAGATACTGACAGATACCTTCTTGACTTGTAAGATTATGCTTTACAAGGTAGTTGGTGTGTTCTGGGGTTTGCATTATGTACAGAATAAAATTTATGATAATGGAAAGGATTACTGGAGAATGAAAACTCTTACAAAATGTGTGTTACCAGATTCAGACTATATGTTTAAAGTTTATCTTATTTTATTTTGCTTTTTGAACTTCTCAGGAACAAGAGGAAGATAACTCTATTTGGTCACAAACCAGTGGTTCTCAGGAACCAAGGGAAAAATCCTGCTCACTTTTCTTTCTGTAGTTTAGCCCTCTAAAGAAATGCTGTATCACATTTCTGTGCTTGTGGTGCTTAAGTATTACTTCCCTCTTTCCTTACTGTTAGTTATTGCAAAGTTCTGTTCTGATTATGAGCTAAGCAAGCTAAAACTTTTACTATGTTGTGAAAATGTAGGTTGCCTGAAATGAGCTGTCCCTTTCTTGTTCCTACTGTTTAAGTGCCCATTTCATAAAAACACAAGTCTTCATAAACACCAGACAAGCTGCTGGTCACAAAACAAAACCATCAACCCCACAAAGAGAGCAATCTAAATGGAATCTGAGGCAACAGTTTGAGTGGACAAACTTGTGCTAAGTTGAGGTGTAAATAATTTTGTTGTGTGGTTACTCAGTAAAGTGTGTATTTATTTTTATTGCTTTTTGTGATCTTATAGTTAGGAATTTTGAACTGTCTTCTTGTCTCCCAAAGTAAGGTCATCTTTCTATAGTTCAAAATTATTTTGACATTTTTCTCTCTTGCTGCTTTGATCAGAAGACCTGTAACAAACATTGCTGTAGGCAGTACTCTAATCAACAGACTGATGTTTAATTAAGGAATATGCAGTATTTGACTGTTTTGATGGCTGTGAAGCCTCAGACTAGGAGCTTAAGACTGGAAGAGCAGCCTAAGGAATCTATTTTTATGACAGATATTTGTCCAGTACTGACAGAGATGTTGCTTTTAAATACACATTCTCTCCTCTTTGCTCTTGGAAAAATCACAGTGCTACACTTATGTCTATGTTAAGATCTGGCCCCAGTTCAAGCAATTAGTAAAAGAAGTTGCTACTTTTAATTCCCAGGCAAAGATATTACTGTGGACAGCTTTTCTTATCTCTACTAGGAAATTAGTCTGGTTTTAGCTGTACTGAAGCTCTTCATTTCAGCATATTCCCAGTATAGACATGGTTATGTTGACTTCAGGCATATCTGTCTTTGAAAAAAGCAGACTACCATCAAGGTGTTAAAAATTCAGCAAACCAGATGCTTCTATAGCATAATGAAAAGTAGTTAAAGGGTGTTGAACACCTAACTGCAAATCTCAATGCTAATTAAAGGTTGTCACCCTACTACATAAGAAGAAACTAAAAGATAATAAAGCAGATCTGGATTATGTCTGTCTGGCCTAGATTCAGATCATCCTGCCTGGTTCCTTTCTCTTCATAGGTGAACAAAGGTTTCTAATTGTGGTTGAACTGGCAGGCTAAATCCCTCCTTCTGTTTGGAAGAAAGCACTTTTAAAAAGGAGAGTTACATATTGCAGCATTTTTAGAGATGCTTTCTTTTTGATGGAGTAATCAAGTTGTGTAGAATTATGAGGGAAGGATAGAGGAAGGAATGGTTTGAAACATGATGAGTGAGAAGCATCTCATTGAATGATTACTCATGTTATTAAATAAGCTTGAGGTCCAGATCTTCTGCTGCTTATTTAAAGAACAGATGTTTCCATGTGTCTGATCTTGGATGGGGCCCTGGGCAACCTTGTGTAGATACAGACCTGGAGGTTGGTGGCCCTTGGGGATCCTTGGGGTCTCTTCCAACCCAGACCATTCTATGATTCTATGATTTAGTTCTGTGAAGGTAGAAATTTTGAAATGTGTCCTTAGCAAGTGTTAAACATGCTTTTCCATGAAAGTGCTGTACTGCATGTCAGAAAAGAAACAAACCTGATTATTTTGGCAGTGATTTTTACTCTGGAAAATTTATGATGATCTGTTCACTGTCTGTAGGAAGATCAGGGCTTGGTCTTGAGGCTCCCTTTATCATGCCAGGTCTATGAGTACATTACAGGCATATTAAATTAATCAAAGTGGTTGGATCTGCACTTATTTTGTCAGTACTTTTGCATGGCTGCCACTGGTTTTTCTTTACTCCATTGATTTGCTGTCTCTATGGTCACCTAAAGCTTTTCACATAGGGTAAAATTATGCTTGGTGTTCCACACTGCTCATACAATCCTCCCAGACATTGGGATAGCAGTGTACTTTATCATTAAATGCAGGTTAAAACATTTTCCTTCTTTCTCTGCAGACACCTGGGAAGGGCATTACTTTGCACTACAGTGGTTTACTTATCTTTCTCCCCCATCCCAATTTAAATAAGGTGTCAGCAGTGGGGTTTGAATGGCACTGGTAGCCTGGGATTTCTTTAAAAGTGCAAGATTTCAGAGAGTTGCCTGTGACCTAAGTCAGTCATAGCTTTTCATGAGGCATGAGGTTCTGTCTTCCAAACTCAGTGACTGTAGCAGTTCCACTCACAAAAGTTGACTGAAGTCATGGTCCCCTTTCCACCTCCATCAGGCAACTGGTGAACATACCCAGCTGTGGAAGTCAGTACCTTATTCAAGCCTATTAAAACTGTGAAGGGGCTAATCATAGAAAAGGGGGAAAATTGCTGATTAGATGATTTACTTGATGTCTTGAAGATAGTTAACTTTTTACTTTATCCTTATTCAGGCTGCCTGGAGCCTGAAAACACGAGCTTTGACAGAAATGGTGTACGTGGATGAGATCGACCTGGATGAAGAAGGAATCGCGGAGATGATCCTCGATGAAAATGCCATCGCTCAAGTTGCACGTAAGGATGACCTTCACCTAAATACACTGAAGAAACAAGAGCTCTTTCAGTCAGGGTTGTCTTCTAGCATAAAATAGTACAGACTGAGGTGACCTCATAAGCCTTTTAGCTATTGCTACAAGGAGAGTTTTCAGTTGTTTCATGATTGCATGGCGATGTTGAAACACATCACAAGATCTTGACGTACAGCAGGCCTGTCAGACAGGCTGCAGACAAATGGTGTTTTGTCAGCTTTTCCTCTACATCTCTGTACTCATTCTGCCATCAGTGCATTGGTGTCTCATACTCTGTTCTGGCTTCTTTAGGCACTGGGAGAAACTAGAGAAAAATACATGCCCTTGATGTACCATGAATCTCATTCATATGCCTGCACTGTAGGCAACAGTCTGGCCAAATCTGACATCACCTTTTTGTATAATTTCCCACAAACATTTTCAGAACTGGTTTTCTCTGCTTGTTGCTCTTTTCCTTCCCAGGGCAGTTCTTCAGCCCTGTCATTGTTCCTTGTAGGCAGCTCTCTCTAGCTTCATCAGTTCCCTTCTAAATGGGCAGCAATTAGTAATCTTCCACTACTTTCTGGCATTATTTCTATTTTTCTGTTTCTTTAGTGCAGTCCACATGGGAATTTTTATGTATCTTACTAGACGTGTCTCTCAATCCCCTACCACGTCAAGGAGTTCAGGGGAAGAACTGGATGTAGGCCAAAACCAGTATTTGAAGCATTAAAAGCTTCTCTCATCTGGAGAGAAGAGGCAATTACGTATCTATCTGATGATATTTTTTTAAATTGTCATTACAGGCTTGGTCATGTATAAATAGTCAAGCAGTACTCAAATTGTGTTTATATAATATGATAATCTATTTACATATATCTGTCTTGAGACAGCATAATAATTTAGAATTTGATTTTATGCATTCTCTAGTAAAGACTGTATTCTAAGAAAAAGAATTTGATGGACATTATGGAGAAATGAGGCATTCTGGAAAAATACATCCATGCTATATTGAAACTGAAAAAGAAGAGACTTTCTGGATAGTGTGTCACAGATTTCAAAGGAAAGATAATCTTTGATAGTGTAGCCTGCACTCCTGAATCCTTGAGATAAGACTTTGCTATTCATGCCTTAAATCCACTAGATGTGCCTGAGCTAGTATATAGTTTTTCAGAAAGTTTAATAACTTTCCAGAGAGTTTCCACTTTCTGCAGTCTTTAGTAAATTACTAAATATGCAGGCTTTTATCAGTGTATGCCAAATCTGTAGTGGGAATTATCAACTATAGCTCCAGCTGTTGCTTCTTTTTATATATGTTCTGCCTGATATGAATTCTTGATTTTTCAAAGGTAGATTTCCAGGGTAAATAGTTAAAGCTGTCACTAAGCTATCAGTGATTTTGTTGAAGCTATATCTTAATTTTTGAGTTGAGTCTTGAAACTCTCTTCTTAACCCTTTCCAATTAATCTGCCTGATTTTTCAATTGTGGTCACCAAAACAGACAACAGCCTGCTCACAGAAAATCATTTTCTACTGCTTGATTTTTACTTTCTTTATGCATCTGATTTGGTTTTATGTTACATTTTAATCATGTTTATATAAAGGTAAGCACAGATATCACTCAGGGGGTGCAAAGAGGGCAGAGCCAATCATTGCCCAGTAATGAAACAAACTGAAACACTGGAGGCTCTGTCTGAACATCAGGAAGCTGCTGGGGTTTTTTCACCATGAGAGTGACTGAGCACTGGCATAGGTTGCACAGGGAGGTTATGGAGTCTTCCTCATTGATGCTCAGAAACTATCTAGACAGAGCCCTGGACAACTGGCTTGAGCCTAATTGGACAAGATGACCTCCAGTGGCCCCTTCCAGCCTCAAATACTCTGTGATCACTTCCACGTTGACACATGATTTAATAAAAATGGGTGCTTACTGAGTGTGGGCTTTTTGTTTTGATGTAAAGTGTGTTTGCCAGAGTTGGTCTTGACTCTGGGTCTTTTACCGTCATGAATCTCACAGGATCTCCTCCCCCACTATAACTGTAGCTTGCAAACTTACAGCCGTGTAGTTGTGCCTCTCATGTTACAACTGGTATCATCTGGAAGCAACTTTCTTTTCTATAGTTTCTTTTCACATCTATATCATGAAATCTGTCTTCCACCACTTTTAATTTTTTATAATTTTTTGCTATGTTAATTTGCTGTGTTAATTTTCCATCAGTCTGGTATCTTAGGAAAAATATCCTATTTTTACAGCTTTTTTTTTAAACAGAAAATTCCTGGTATGTTACCCATGGACTCCTAACAGCATCAAATCTTTCAGCTGAGGTTGTAATCTTGTTTAAAAGTGATACCTTGACAACATGTTTTTCAGAAACTCACACTAATTTGCATTATGGATAATCACAGCTTTTTCATGAACTGGAGAGTTAAAGGAGTCATCTGCTGTCAGTTACAGTCTTAAATTGTGTTGCTGTTTAGTGGCCACGTGCACTGCTGTGGCCTCTTTGATGCCTATTCATAGCTAGTTCAGTTTGGATTCTCAAAGTAAGGACTGAGTTGCCTGGGGTGAGCTCAAGGGAACTAAATCCTGTAAGCATTCTTCTAGTACACAAAAAGCCCAAAACAGTAGTTATTAAAAAACATGTCTGGAAAAGGGATTTTAATGGCCTGCTTTTTAAATATTATTCTGATAATTTAAAGAAAGAAAAAAAGAAAAAGGTTTCAGGAAGTGGAAGACTGGTCCATTGTCTGCTACCCTGAAAAGTTGTAAGCCACTTGTTCTGTTTCTCCAAAGTGCCTTAGTTACCATGTTAGAGACTCTGCCGAGTGAACTCTCTCCCCTTTCTGTTAGGGGGTAAAAATACAAAGATTCCTAAGACTATCAAGAGCAGCTGAGCAACAGAGAACCCAAGCACAGCTACCCAGAAGAGAAAGTATCCTGACTTTTGGCCCTTATTTTAAGAACACTTATTTAGTTGGTTTTACCAAGGAACATGTGGTTAATAACCTTTTTGTATTATTTAATTTTTAATATGACTGGAGCCAGGTGGCTTCTGTAATGCTGGAGTCAGAGGTGATTGGTATCAGCATGGATCAAAAAAGCTGGAAGGTACTTGAATTGAGTTAGTAGACTTGCATAAATTGGTAACTTCTAAACTTGATGAAACAATAGAGTGGGAGGTAATTACAGCTTGAGGGCAGGAGAGAGAGAAGACTGAAAATGAGCAAACTTGGGGTTATTTTGGGAAAAAAAAAAGAAAGAAGGAAACTGTCTACTTATCAATCAAACTGCAGTTCTTGGAAACATTTGGGATAAAAGCAGTTGATAAGTATCTAGAAAGTAAGTAGGTGAGTTAACAGTGATTTGTAAAGAACTGGCTGTGTCAAATCTCATCTCTTTCTGTTCATGGTAATAAGCAGTGGACACACCAAAAGGTACAGTTGTCAAATCTTGCTTTTAACCAAGTTTTCAAAACATTTTCTAAGACATTCACTTAGGAGATAAGAAAACCTGACTAATCAAGTGTCAGTCAAGGGGATGGAAAATCTGAATGCAGGAACTAGTAATTCTTAATGATCTATTGCCAACACAGGAATGTATGAAAAGGAGGACCTTTCATCTGTTCACCTAGGCTCAAGCCAAATCGGTATTTTCATTGATGACCTTTGGATATTGATGAGTTTGAACTTTACAGTGCCATAATTTTTGGGTGTGGGTCCCACTTGGGTCTCATGACATGAGATAGCATTCTCCATCTGCCCCGTGGCTGAAGATCTTGGTTTACTTACTAAAGCCTGGGTGCTATTTATTCCCATATAGAAAATAAACTATTTCCAATTAAGATGATCTTATTGTTCCAGTATCCTTTCTTAGTTCAGTACTACCTGTTGCTCTTAGGATGTCCCTGAGAATTGTTGTTAACCCCAGTAAGCACCTAAGTCCCACACAGCTGCTCACTCACACTCTCCCAAGTGGGATGGGAGAGAGAATTGGAAAGGGTAAAAGTGTGAAAACCACGTTCCTTGTGGCTGACAATTTATCAGTAGTACAGTGCAGTAATTGGTTTTTGTCTTCTCTGTCCAGTGCTGTGTGCCTTCAGGTTGAACAAAGAAATTTCCAGTTTATTGTAAGACACAATCTGTTTAAAGTCCCCTGGGTGAGGGTGTAGTGTCTCAATGTGAAGTGAGATATGCTCTTACTTTATAGGGCCGGGGACATCTTTGAAGCTCCCTGGAACTAGCCAAGGTGCAGGCCCCAGCCCAGCTGTTAGGTATGTGATTGTTTATTTTTTAAAAATGTAACTAGTGACAAACAAGCAGATCCTGAATTTAACTTCTGAAAATGAAATGCTTCATAGGTGTGTTGAAATTCTCTATTGATAAATACCACTCAACCTGAGGAAAATGTGCTTAACATCTCCAGGCCAGTAACTCAATCAGGAAGACCTATCACAGGATTTGTGAGACCCAGCACACAAAGTGGGAGGCCAAGTACTATGGAACAGGCTCTGAAAACACCTCGAACAGGTCTCACAGCCCGTCCCATCACTAGTGCCTCTGGGAGATGTGTCAGGCTCGCAACGGTAAGCTGTGTGAGGCTGCTTTCACAATGATGGCTTTCTTGGTCGTAGTGTCTGGTGCAGTGACATTGCAGTTGACCTAAAAGCTCTGTCTAAACTCAGATTTGGAGGAGGTGAGCATTTTTTAATTTTTGTTTAAATTGTTTTCGAAGTAGAGTGTCTCTTGGGTTTTGGTGAGGATATTAATTAATTATGAATTAATTAATAATTTATTAATCTGGGATTATTAATCTGGGATGCATTAGGAAGAGTGTGTCCAGCAGGTCGAAGGAGGTGATCCTCCCCCTCTATTCTGCCTTNCTGTTTAGTCTGGAGAAAAGAAGACTTAGGGGGGACCTAATTAATGTTTATAAATATCTTAGGCATGGGATGCAGGGAGAATTGGCCAGCCCCTTTTCAGGGTCTGTGGGGACAGGACAAGGGGCAATGGCTGTAAACTGGAGCATAGGAAGTTCCACACCAACATGGGGAAGAACTTTTCCCCAGTGAGGGTGAGGGAGCCCTGGGACAGGCTGCCCAGGGGGTGTGGAGTCTCCTTCTCTGGAGAGATTCCAGCCCCGTCTGGACGCAGCCCTGTGCAATATGAGCTGGGGAGCTGCTTTGGCAGGGGGTTGGACCCCAGGGAGCTCTCCAGGGCCCTTCCAACCCCTGTGATTCTGTGTGATTTTCACAAGAAGCTGGGAGGGGACACAGCCAGGACAGCTGACCCAAACTAACCACAGGGGTATTCAGTATCGTAACATCATGCTCCTCATATAAGTGCATATAAGAGGGAGGCTGGCTGGGGAGGTGGAGCCACTGCTCGGGGAAGGCCTGGGCATCAGGGTCTGGGAAGTGAGCAAATTGAATTGTGCATCACTCTCTTTAAATGTTCTTTTATGTTATTATCAATTTATGATATGGTAACATCACTGGTCATGAGGTGAAGCTGGTATTTGTGGCATTTTTATCATGATGATACCTCTCAGAATTTATTAATAATCGCACCCAATGCATGGGAAAGAAGGGGGGCAGGGAGGGGAGATACTTTCTCCTGCTATTTCACCTCTCCTTTTTCCTTCAGGCTGGTTACAGCAGCCACTGTGATTTTTGAATACCCTTGGGGTGTTCAAGCCAGCATGCTGCTGTTGCTGTGTCTCCTGAATGTGTTCCACATCTTGTTTAGGGTTACAAAAATGGCTTTAAGAATACTGCCCAGAGACTTTCCCCAAGGCTGAATAGTCAGGAGTGGTATGGCATGTGGGAGGATATGGGCAGGTATTTAGAGAACTTCTCACCCCCAATGGGTTGGAACTTCACTCCTGAACAAGCACACAACCCTGACAAACTGATAGAATATTTGAAAGGAAAATCCTGTGGCTATTCCAAAGAGGCACCACTTACTGTGCTGGGCCCTGGCCACTATCTACCAAACATTGATGCTACTTTGTATTAGGCAGCACTCTGAGGGAGAACAGTGTGACAGGCACTGCATCGACCCCAACCTCTACAAACTCAAAGAGATTCGATTTTGGGTGACAGTAGCCAATAAATTACATTGTATGTTGTTAAAAGCTAAATAACCCTGCCACTGTGTGTCATCACAACTGTAATTGCTATATGCCACATCGTTGGTATTACCCTAAGAATCACCCAAATTAATAGGGATAAACTTTGATGAAACTTTCAGAACATAAGGAAAATAAAATATACTAATTACATCCTGTTCTATTGGCAAAATGAATAAACTGCTGTTGGCACAGGTGTGTAATACAAATTAACATGTTAGTGACAAAACGTGGTATTTTCTCATTATTGCAGCTATGGACTGATCTTCCTGAATCCTTCTTAAAGACTGTTCTTTTGTTATGAATCCCAACTACCTTCAGTCCATCTAGCAGTTAGTCCAAGCTGTGCTCTTAGACACATTGTGGCAATAGTGGAGAGAGGGAAGAAAAAGGTGCTTCTGGAAGGAAATTCTTGCAGCCTCTTTCAGGGACTGTATGGGACTAGGGCAAACTTTTGGCTTTCAGAAAAGATGAAATTCAGTCAGAAGAGTCTGTACTGCAAATGCTTTGTTTGGGTTTTGTTTTCATTTGTTGTTGGTTTTGTTGTGTGGGGTTTTTTTCTTTTTTGTATACTATTAATATTTTGAACATTTTCAGGAGAAGTGTAGGGGGGGTTTCCCACTTAAAAACTTCTTTCTCCCCCTTCAGGCTTCAATGCTGACAAATCCAGATGGTCCTTTCATAAATCTATCTCGACTGAATTTAGCAAAATATGCACAAAAACCCAAACTGGCAAAGGTATGTAACTATTTTGGTTAATGTTGTCATATCTTCTTCTCTGTCATCATTCTGATGTAACTGTATATGGGATTGGGGATACAAACTGAACTGGGTTGCAGATGGAAAGTTAAGAAAAATAGCCTGTTACTTCTCTTTTGACAGTGGTTCATAGAATCATAGAATGGCCTGGGTTGGAAGGGCCCCCAAGGGTCACAGAGCTCCAACCCCCCTGCCACAGGCAGGGCCACCAACCTCAGGCCTGGAGCTACACAAGGTTGCCCAGGGCCCCATCCAACCTGGCCTTGAACACTGCCAGGGATGGGGCACCCACCCCCTCTCTGGGCAGCCTGTTCCAGCCCCTCACCACTCTCTCTATAAAAAACTTCCCCCTAAGATCTAATCTAAACCTTCCTTAGCAAACTGGAATTTGCAAATACATCTGAGGAGGTTAGGTGGAGAGTATAGCCTAGGAAAAACATTTGTATAGAATAAAGTTATCCATTGGTAAATAATTTTGACCTGTGTGTATAGGAGTGATGAAGGGCAACTGGAACAAAAAAGTCAGGATGATAAAAACCAGCACAACCCTCCTTAGTTGCCCAGAAAGGCAGTTCTGTGTACAAATAGATGGCAATCATGGCCTAAAAATGTCCAGATAGTTTGGATTTTTCCCTTTGATTTTATAGCACAAGTTAATGATTTTTATATAAAAACATTTAGGGGTTGTTGGTTTTTTTCCTCAATGTTCTTAATTTTCAGTTAGGGTCTTATGATGGACAGGTGTTGAAACTGAGGCTGTCTGCCAATAGAACAGGTTTCTCCAGGTTCTCTCTCCAACTTCTAGGTTTCAGCTCTGAGTGAAAGGGACCTGAAAGTGGTGTAATAATTTATCACTATGTGGCCTTCCAACCGAATCTTTCTCCAACACAACAGTTAGTTGTATAGATAAAGGTGTTTTCTGTACATACTTTGCTCATGAAAAACAACTTGAGACCAACAACTCGTTTTGCACAAGGTATGAAGTGACAGTCAGACAGCGAGTGTCTCAGGAGCTGTATTTGACTAGCAACCTGGAGTTGAAAGAATCCTTATGTATTCAGTCTGTTCTGAGCAATGTAGTGGTGAACTTCAGGCCCCACCTGGAGTACTGTGTCCAGGTCTGGGCTCCCTGGGATAAAAGACAGGGATCTCCTGGAGAGAGTCCAGAGGAGCTACAGAGATTATTAGGGGCCTGGAACGTCTCCCCTGTGAGGACAGGCTGAGTGAGCTGGGACTGTTCAGCCTGGAGAAAAGAAGACTTAGGGGGGACCTAATTAGTGTTTATAAATATCTTAGGCATGGGATGCAGGGGGAATTGGCCAGCCCCTTTTCAGTGTCTGTGGGGACAGGACAAGGGGCAATGGCTGCAAGTTGGAGCATAGGAAGTTCCACACCAACATGGGGAAGAACTTTTCCCCAGTGAGGGTGAGGGAGCCCTGGGACAGGCTGCCCAGGGGGGTGTGGAGTCTCCTTCTCTGGAGAGATTCAAGACCCGTCTGGACGCCGCCCTGTGCAATATGAGCTGGGGAGCTGCTTTGGCAGGGGGTTGGACCCCAGGAGCTCTCCAGGGCCCTTCCAACCCCTGGGATTCTGTGATTCTGTGAACACTCGTAGATTAGCAGCACCTAATAATCTGTGTCTGTATTAGCTCCACCAGTCCAAAATGTGGTGGAGCTTTATTATCTAATATTTTTTCATAAATAATTAGCAAATTCCTTTGCTTTTAAAAACGTGATCTAAACTGTGGTAGGGCATTGTTTTCAACATGGTTTTCAAAGGAAATAAATTCTGTGTGATTGCATTTGTTCTTCATCAGATCCTTACATCTCTCCCTTTGATACTTAACCAAACTAGGCAGAAGAATAGGTATTATATTAATTTTTAGTATGACAAGATAATTCAAGATGAACAAATCTGAGGGCAGTTATGAGTCAGTTCTGTATCAGTTCTGAAAAAAAGGCCTTTTGGCCAATTACGTCCAATTTTGTCTGTAATTCTAAATCCATTACAGTCTGTAAAATAGGGAGAAGGAAGGATCAATAAACACAAAACACATACACAAGAAACTAGGATTAGTTGTTCTTCTTGAAGACTTCTAGCTTTTAATTATGTTTGGTAACTCTGTGTACTATTTAAGTAGGTAAGTTAGCTTTCAGATAAAATATTTATTCTCAGCAAGAACTCTCAGGAATGAGAAACATAAATATTTGTAACAGTTTTCTTTTTTAATTACCATTTTCTGGGACAGTGGGGTAGCTCTGTCTTCTTTCAGTTATGTATGAGAAGAGGCTTAAGCCAAAAAATGTAAAGCAACAGTCATAGAAACATCCATAGGCAGTGAGTGTACTTGTCAGTATTATCAAGCTAATACATTGTGACATTAACGGTTCACACAGAATGCAAGATCTAAGTTTAAATTTGGAGCTACTTGGATTTATAACTTTTTTTTTTTTTTAAACAAGACAGCATTAAGGCTAAGGCAAAGCAGGAGGTGAGACTGCAGATTATATTCTGTGTTAAGAATCATGGATTTAAGCTTTAAAACTCTTTGAGCTGTCACTTTTCCCAGGTGCAAAAAGATGATAAATCTTGTAGCTATTAAATTCACATAATTAGCCTGTGTATTCATGTTAGTATATAGTCCTCCTATATAATTCTTCCTTATGTGTTTGTATAGAATATTCATCACATCTTTTTTTAAGTTAGATTATCTATCTTTTTATTTGTTGATTAGGTCCTATGATGTCTCTCTGACTAGCACCAGATGTCTTTTTTTTCACTTCAGATTTACTCACGTTTACTGAGTACTTCCCTGTTAATAAACTAGAGGAGAAAGTGTTCCACTGCTTCTTTATTTTGTATTCTTTTATTATCCACCTATTCTAATCTCCCTATAAATGTGGGTTTATTTATAATTCTTAATGTCTTTTTATCATCTGTTTAGAGTCTTTTCTGACCAAAAGTAGAAGAAAAGTAGGTTGTGGTTCACTTTCCTTACCAGACATGGATCATTCATTCGTAATTCTCTAGTTTCCTCAGAGGGAAAAATTTTTTGGTCATTTTTTTATAAGAAGAATGCAGAAGTGTGCTGTTCTTTTGAAGCAATTTGGATTTGGATAAGGAAAAAGATCAAGGTTCAAGTCACTTGAACTTTGCGTTACTACCACCCATGCTGGCAGGACAAGGGGGAATGGACTAAAGCTAAAGGAGGGAAGGGTTAGATTAGATCTTAGGGGGAAGTTTTTTACAGAGAGAGTGGTGAGGGGCTGGAACAGGCTGCCCAGAGAAGTAGTGGGTGCCCCATCCCTGGAAGTGTTCAAGCCCAGGTTGGATGGGGCCCTGGGCAACCTTGTGTAGCTCCAGGCCTGGAGGTTGGTGTCCCTGCCTGTGGCAGGGGGGTTGGAGCTCTATGATCCATGGGGTCCCTTCCAACCCAGACCATTCTATGATTCTAGATAAACGCCTAACTATATATTGCTAAAAAGTCTTTGTTTGATCACTTGTTGATTTTACAGTTACAAAGTCATGAAAGCAGTAGGAGGTTTACAAATCTACATTCACTTTCCAATTAGAGCTGCCTTTTTTTTTTTTAAGTGACTTTAAGGGCCAAAGATAAGAGGCAATTCCAGTAATCTTTTACTACAAACAAACAATAACAATGCTTCCCTGTGATGACAATTTAGCTCATCTATAGTTTTTGTCAATTCAAGACTTAATTAAATGTAAATGTCAGCAGTTGTGATTCGTGAATGTGATTGCTTTCACAAATAATTAATTTCTGCCTGACATAACCAAGGTTGTGTATTCCTGTAAAATAACAATACCCATTTTAATCTTCAAATGTGACAGTGTTTTAAATATTCTCCTGACAGGCATTGTTTGAATATATTTTTCACCATGAAAACGACATAAAAAACGTAAGTCATATGTTCTGTTTTCAGCTTTTATTAATTACTCAGTTATTTCTGTCAGTATTCTGCTAAACTAAGGATCTCTGTAGTACATTACATCTGGGTACAGAAGTGAAGCATTAAAAGATGTTCAAGAGGAATCCTGTGTTACAGGAGTGATAATCAGGTGTAAATGTAAATACCACGATACCATTGCTCTCTTTTTTGAGAAGCAAAACATTCTAATGCTTAAAACTAGGTTTGTTGTCTGTCAACATAAGACCCCTGTATCTAATGATTCCATGTTAACAGAATTTATTGGAGCCTGAGACAGGCTGGATCTGAACAGGCTGGAGAGCTGGGCTGTAGCCAGTGGCATGAGGTTCAACAAGAGCAAATGCCGAGTCCTGCACTTTGGCCACAACAACCCCAGGCAGCGCTATAGGCTTGGGGCGGAGTGGCTGGAGGACTGTGTGGAGGAAATGGACCTGGGGGTACTGATTGATGCACGGCTGAACATGAGCCGACAGTGTGTGCAGGTGGCCAAGAAGGCCAACAGCATCCTGGCTTGCATCAAAAACAGTGTTACTAGTAGGAACAGGGAGGTAATTGTCCCCCTGTACTCAGCACTTGTGAGGCCGCATCTCGAGTACTGTGTCCAGTTTTGGGCCCCTCATTACAGGAAAGACATTGAGGCCCTGGAACGCGTTC
>VZTU01024956.1:11485-29776 GCA_013400835.1 Zapornia atra | reverse complement strand
CCAGGGAGGTGGTGGAGTCACCGACCCTGGGGGTGTTCAAGGAAAGACTAGATGTTGTATTGAGGGACATGGTTTAGTGGGAGCTAGTAGTAATAGGTGAATGGTTGGACTGGATGATCTTTTAGGTCTTTTCCAACCTTGATAATTCTGTGATTCTGTGATTCTGAGCAGTAGCTGAAACTACACATCAGGTAGTTTTGCTGCCTGGAAAGCTCAGAGTTCCTGAGGCTTGAGAGTAAGAGTAAGCAATCGGTTGAAGGCCATCTGTTAGAGTGAAAATATCTGACAAAATAGTGATTTAAATGAATCTCATTTGACATGTTAAACTACTGAGATGATTGTTTATGCATTTGGGTGAATAGGAAGGAAAGGTATTTGATGGAACTGCAGAAAAATAAAAAATCAATAGCACTTTGGATGCTTTTTCTAGAAATATAACTCCATAGTGTTGAGGTGTTTTGTGGCTTCAAAAGAAAGATTATATTGCCCATATGATTGTCTGTAACATTTATTCTCCAGAAGTTTTCCTAAAAATTAGTTTTCCTCTTACCTATACAAATTTTTTTCTTCTGTGGTTCTTCATTGAATGAATAAGATCAAGTTTGAGTACATACTTTCAGAAATAGATAAAGGTTGCAGAACTTTTTTGGCAGTTCACCCAGGGAAATAATTTGTTCAATGAATTAAATGTCAAAATATTTCATTACTATGTTAGATATGTGGACCCAGTAAAAATGGAAGCAAAATTTCTGCATGTAGTTTGTTTGAAAGTGGTTTGTGTCAATAATGCATATTTTACTATACAGTTACTGAATTTTCTGCAATCCTAGGAACTGCTGTGTGATTAGATCTGAAGTTAAACTCTCCAATCAATCAGTAACACACAAAAATATTTTGTTGTTGGCACAGATCCGAACCATTTCCAATGTACTGCTATATGAAGCTTTTTTATCTAGTATCAAGTGATGTACACTGTCAATTTATTGCATAGCATTCTTTAAGAGGATTGAATTGCAATAAACTACTAATCCAAAATATGGTTGAAATAGTAAGTGCAAGTGTTAGAGATGTCAGAAAGCAATAGCAATTAACATTTACATATTCTAGTTCTGAACAGGAAGAATGTGCCTGGGTTTTATGCCACTAATAATTAAACTTTATATTGTTTTTTACTGAGAACTTGGTTCACTAAGAATAAAAGGGTCACTTGACCAGATGCCACATGTGCCTGTGACCTACACTTTAAGGACATGCAGGATCCCTAGGCTAGACAGATGATTGCACATAATGCAATGAATTTTTCAGACACTCCACAATAAATTTATGGTTGTTTTTACACTGTAGTGCATGTGTTTTGAAATCCTTCATGAGAATCCCAGAGCAGTGTCTTGCAGGAGAAGTTTTGCTTATGTTTTTAATGTACCGTGGTCATTTGAATAAATATCTGTAAGCAAAGGAGTGTGGGCTTGGTCACCACTGCTTATTGTGTAATAAGAGGGAGGTCAACATGTTTGGTCAATGATAGCATCTTGTAGGAAGAAATATTATGTCATACTTCACAGTACAAGGTGCCTTTATAATGTAATGTGTATCTCTGAAGAGCTTATTTTAACTGTTCAGTTTGCTTTTTCTCATTTGCTTTCATTTAGCTTTTCTTCTGCAGTTCTACACCATTTCCAATACAATTCTATTCTCCAAACTGTCCCTCCTTCCTTTTGAACCTCATCTGCATTAATTTTTCTTAAACAGTAAAAGAAATACTGTAGCTTAAACTTGGATACACCAGCATTTATTCCTATCTACAAATGATATTTCATTAAGTCATATACTTGCATCTCCCCAAAAGAATTTGGTCACTTAAGATGCAGCAGAGAAACAGCTATATATGTTAACTGTTATATATGTATATATGTTAACTGTTTAAAAGTTGATCTGGATCTTGTTTGATCACCCATTAGAACATTCCCTGATACCTCTTGCATCTTTGTCCTTACCTGCTGCTGTGTGATGTTGCACATTCTTTAAAAAACAAGCAAACCAAGTACACTTGTCTGCATGAGGTATGATGAAAGGGCTTGGAGGACTTTGAAGCCTGGGAAATGGACTTGGGTTTCAGACTTCATGGAATGAAAAAGCATTTCCTGGTGAACTTTCTGCATGGGTAGAGGAGGAAGAACAGTTCCTGCAGTTTTGCAAATAAAACACAAAAGTAGTAGTGCTGATATCCTGCCTTTGTCACTGTGCTGATCCAGAACAGTCTGTACTGTTCTCAACTGTGTTACTATTTAAGAAGCAAAGGCAGTTTTATTATTTATCTTCTCTTTAATATTCAGCTGCTATCTAGAAAATAAAGCAAGCCGTGGCAATTTCAGAGAAATATAATTAATCAGTGTGCATTTAACTGGACAAATAAGGCTAGGAACTTGGTTCAAATTAAAAGTAAATACATCTGTAGTCTGTCAGTTATCAGAAACATGGGGATGCCAGAAGAAGAGAGAAGCACTGAGCTTTTTCAGCACTTGAAAATGTATTCAGAACTCTTTCATCTTATTCAATGAAAAAATAAATGCTTCTCTGAAGAAATTCATACTACCCTATCCATTATTGTTCCTGACTTGTTTCCTTTTGAACACATATACTTAATTACTGACTTTCTGTACACCTTGAGCTATTTTTAAAAGCCATCTTATGTGCTAAATGCTGTAAGAGAAGGGCAGTTTAAAAGACTTGTCTGGAAGTAATTTAGCTGCTGGGTTTTTTCAGCAGTAGCCTGAGACATCAAATCTGCCATTATTCACAGGTGGGTACTGATGACATGGCACTTTGTTCTGAGGAAGAGCAATGAGTGGACAATATATACCTGGGGCCAGAAGTCCTGATCTCTGGTATTTCCTTAGTTCTTCTTTATACTCTCTGATAGGAATCTGTTTATAACAGAATTATGTTGGATTCATAAACTATAGAAATCCAGAAGGCACCAAAAGAAATTGAGTTCAATTGACTATGGCTGATGTCACTTACTCAGTTACCTTATGGACTGCCCTGCGTTGATACTGACTTCAGTCAATAACTATTGCTGGGGGAATTACTGCCATTCAGAAGCTCATGAAAGCAGCAGCAGATGCTTGCTGTCACTTCTATCTCTTTAATTTCTTGTTGCATACAATACTATGTCTGAAATTACTGAATTTCAAACAAATATATGTTTACCAATTTAATTTTGTGATATATTGGTAAATTGCCACAGCATTACAAGCTGTTCTACACTTCAGTTACAGCTGGTAGACAATTTGGAAATCTTAGTTATAAAACAGTTTAGCTAAAGGAAATGGTAAAAAAAAGCATCTCAAAGTCACACCATATAAAGCTCCACTTTGGAATCTGCTTTTTCAAACAGTTCTAATTCATTCCCTAAGGAAGAAGGTTTGTGGTTTGTTGGGGTGGTTTTTTTACAGAAAACTCACAAAGTATTGGGGGGGGGGGNGGGGTGATTGTTTGCACAAATATAAGAACTGAGTGTCAAACAAACTTGTTCTGAAAGGCTTCCCAGAGCTCACACTGCTACTGAAGTGCACTCCCACATCCATGAGTAATGATGCGGGCTGCTCTATGGAGTAACAGTTTCAGCTGGCCAGAATTTCCAGATGATGACTTATATCCTAAAGCTTAGTAAAGCTTCTGGGACCATTCACTCTGGGCTTTTTTCTGATATGTGCATTAGAAGCAGATATCCTTAAAAAGCCATACCAGTATCTGCCAATCTATAATCTGTGCTGGTTTTCCCTTCTAGTTAGTCATATGCAGCACCAACATTAAGCAACACTCAGGAGTGCAGTACAGGTGTAACACCTACTATGGCCACTATAGATTGGTTTGAATTTAACATGCTGAGCAGATTGATCATTGATTTGTACCCAAAGTCACAGAATCACAGAATCCCAGGGGATGGAAGGGACCTCGAGAGCTCATAGGGTCCAACCCCCTGCCAAAGCAGCTCCCCAGCTCATAGTGCGCAGGGTGGCATCCAGACGGGGCTGGAATCTCTCCAGAGAAGGAGACTCCACACCCCCTGGGCAGCCTGTCCCAGGGCTCCCTCACCCTCACTGGGGAAAAGTTCTTCCCCATGTTGGTGTGGAACTTCCTATGCTCCAACTTGCAGCCATTGCCCCTTGTCCTGTCTCCACAGACACTGAAAAGGGGCTGGCCAATTCCCCCTGCATCCCATGCCTAAGATATTTATAAACACTAATTAGGTCCCCCCTTAGTCTTCTTCTCTCCAGGCTGAACAGTCCCAGCTCACCCAGCCTTTCCTCACAGGGGGGATGCTCCAGGCCCTTCATCATCTCTGTAGCTCCTCTGGACTCTCTCCAGGAGATCCCTGTCTTTTTTTATCCCAGGAAGCCCAGAACTGGACACAACACTCCAGGTGGGGCCTGACCAAGGCAGAGCAGAGGGGGAGGATCCCCTCCTGTGACCTGCTGGCCACACTCTTCCTGATGCCCCCCAGGATCCCACTGGCTCTCTGAGCCCCCAGGGCACACTGCTGGCTCATGGCTACCCTGTCATCAACCAGGACCCCCAGGTCCTTCTCCACTGAGCTCTTCTCCAGAAGTGTGCAATTAAAAAAAGTTTTCAGCAAACTGCAATTGAAATGTGCTAGCAGTTAGTATTGACAGGCCAAGGGGCAGGCTTTGACTTTTAAAATTGTATTTTAATCAATTTACTAACATTTCAAAGGCTGCACTCTCAAAACGTTGTAATGTCAGCAGAAAGTCTTAAACTACTGCCATGCAAAAAGCTGACATTGATAAGCAGGGAACTTTTTCAGGCAAAACACTTTTTAGAACTGTTGGTAAAATTTGTAGCATCGGATTCAAGTTTTTGTGATCCTTTCTAAAGTCTCAGGATTTTCCTATTCCTCTCCTACCTCCTTAATAGGAATGTATAAAGACAGGGTTTCATTTGAGAAACTAACTTCAACATGAAGTCGTGCTTTGTTCCTTGCTGTTAGAAAGAAGATCCCAGAAAGAGTGCAGGATCTGCACTGACAGATGAACTGCTGATGTTAGTGCCTGCAAAGCCTGAAGCAGTCTTAGTTCCCACTTCCCAACGGCAGCCAGAATTGTGAGCCTTGCATAAAATAGTTATCAGAAATCATTAGGGTACCAGAAAGAAAGCTGAATGTGTAGCTACAGGAAGGATTGTTTTTTGAAATTCAGCCTTTCTTCTTGAGTACTTGTCATCAGGGCACTTTTAAGGAAAGCTCTTTGAAGCAAGTTATGTGGGGTATGATCCTTCCTCATTTCAAGTGGCTGCTCACGCTGCATTAGAAGCAGGAGTATTTGGCAGACACAGGTGTTATTTATACATTTGTAAATGCAATAAAATAACCCATGTTTTAACAGCAACTACTTTTCCCAGATTTTCCCAGGACTGAGACAAAATAGCTTATGTACCTTCAAATGAAAGACAGTATTTGGAAGGGAAACCAATCATTTCTGGCTTGTGGGAAGCTATGTTCCCTATTGCAGCAGTAGTGTCCCACAGCACTCTTGTGCAATTTGCAAAGCCATTAAGAAACAAAGGGCAACCAAGAGCTGTCTGAGGTCTTCATGGATTCCACCCAACTGGAAGAAACAGTGGCTTCAGAGTTGTAAACTTGTTTTCTCTCTCCTGTGACAGAGGCAGGGAATGACAACTGTCACTTTCTCTTTGATGGCAGCATTAATGCAGCTCCTTAGCCTTTGCTGTGCTATGTGATATCTACAACCATTGATTAGTTACAGCCTCATTTTGCCAGCAGGAAGAACAGGAATCAAACCCAGAGCTAGATGTCTCTAAATTAGGCTCTCTCTTGTATTTCAAGTATTTAGATTATTTTTTTTCCTGGAAATTAATGGTTCCTCTGCTACTGAGTGGCTGGTACACTGAATTTTTCCATATTGTTCCTAATAGATAGCTAGTTTCTGATTTCTGTGGTTTGACAAATGTTTGTGAAAAGTAAGAAAAAGTTCTTTATTAGAAAATTTCTGCATTAAGGCTTTTTAGACTTACTTCTGATGATATCTCTTAAATATGAGTAACAAACATAGTATGGCTTGGGTAAGTTCTGGGACAAAATGGAATTTGAAGAAAGTAACACCTTTTGCTTCTTTGGTAGGTTTTCCTACAGAACACAGCTCTATTTCTTTCAACAGAAATGGGGAAATTATAGCTGAAACATGAAAAGCCATAGATTCTCTCTGTGGTGGCTGATGGTAGTACACTAAGTAGCATACTTACTTTTCCAGTATACCAGATAATAGAGATTTTAGACCGTCACCCTCTTCAATAGCCGTTTCTCAGAATATTCATCTACTTTTCCTATCTGATACACAATAATTATTTGCATTACAGACTTTTTAAAGAAGTATTTTTCATTGCATACATCTGAGACTTCCCAGAAGTGGAGACAGCCTGATATTAGCAATGACCTTTTGACCAAAATTTTATCTCTACAGAAATCTTTACATTGTTTCACTTCATGTTCTTTATCTCTGTGTAAACATTGAAGGTGTTAATGTTCTGATGATGGTTTTGTTTTGGAAGGCTCTAGATTTGGCAGCCCTTGCCACTGAGCATGCACAATTCAAGGACTGGTGGTGGAAAGTCCAAATTGGCAAGTGCTACTATAGGTAAGCTGCAGTTCATTTCTTCAGGAATCAGTGAGTATGAGTGTAGAACCTGAGCTGCTGAGTGTATTGCACAGTGCTGAGCACTGAGAAATAGTTGAGTAAGTATTAAGTTGGAGAGAGCTGTGCCTACAGTTAAATCTCCTTTAATATGGTTATCTTCAACTGCTTGAGGTAAAGGCATGAACATGGAGTAATTTTAAGTAACTGATGTAGTTGCATCTTCACATTTGTTAATGTGTTTCAATGGTTGAAAAGTTAGTACATTAATACAAATAACTATAGTTAAAACAGATGACACAAAATTAGTATTACAATATTAGGTTGAGAAATCACTTGTCAGTGAGGGCTTCAGGTTGATGAAATAATAAAAAATGAAGTGTTCATGTTAGGCCTGTTCTGCCAGAGGTACATTGCCCAAGAAGTCCCAGTTCCAAAGATGCCTCAGGGCTGGCAGCCTGTTCCCAAACCTCTGATAGAAATGACTTCGGGCTACCCCAACACTGTGCAGCAGTATGACTCTCTGAGGGAAGCGTGGCAGCCGTGCAGAGGGGAGCTTCTTCAAGGAGTTCAGAGGGGTTCCTCAGGATCTAGCTATGTCTTTAACAGCCAGTTCTACCAAATCAAGTGAAACTCCTCCTGATGCAACCCTGCTGCCCATAATGCAAAGTACTGAGGCAACTCCCCTTTCATTCTCTACAATGTGTTTGGCCCATGAATGTATAACATATAGATACCCTATTGGTTGTTAAAAACCTGAAGCACCATCTGCAGTCTTTACAATTCTATAAACAACTCCTGTATGAACAGGCTGATAATACAAAGCAGTTAGCCCTTTAAAATTTCATGGCTTGAAACTGTTGCTTCTCTTCAGGTGCCCAAACTAATGAATTTCTTCACCATCCTTAACCTTTATTTGACATTCTTTAGGAAATGAGACTGTGGTTTTGGGGTTGGGTTATTTTTGAGCTTAGACATCGTTCATCACTTTCAGGATTTTTATGAATAGTGTTAGAGAGCAGGAACATGTACTTTCAGGATCCAGATTTATCTTAGGTCTCCACTGGCTGTGTGTGTTTTGGCTGTCTTGTTCTGGCTGTGTTTTGTATTTCTACTCCCAAGTGTATGTGCTCTTTGGCTGAAGGAAAGAAAAGGCAATTTGCATAGGAGAAAGTACCTTTTTGCTGGTGTTGAATGGTACAATCCTGTTAATTTTGTAGTCTGTATATCATGTACAGATTACTGCAGAGGTTTTTATTACAATACTGCAAAACAAATGCTTTTGAGATGAAGCAGACGTCTATGAAGTTCATGGGACATATACTATCCCCTCACAGGTGATCTGCTTGGATGGTCTTAAGCCATGGTGCCTTTTACAGCATGTTTTCAACACACAGTTAAAGTTTTTTAATATCAACAACAGAAATTTCACTGCTTCCTATAGGAGAAGGTAGTTTATAGGTGATTGGGCACTCCCTGAACTTTACAGTGGAGAGTATCTATGTGATCTTTGCCACGAGTGAGGTCACTGCTCCAAAGCCGTATCAGTAGAGGTTGAAGCATGACTTCAGTGGCACGTTTTCTACTCTCCATTCTGTGCAAAGAGTAGGAAGGAGGCCTATGAAAATGAGTGCATCATTATTCAGTTAGTACCAGAAGGGTGTACGTACAAAAGGGGGGCAAATTTCACTCATTTGCCTTGTCCATGCTTTCATATGGTTGTCTTTGTAACCTTAATATATAGAACAACATGGGTTTTCTTAACATGCACACAAATTTAGCTCCTTAAAGTATGCTTCTAGGCAGTTTTATGTTTGGCTTAGTATGCACTGCATTATTGAATAAGCTCTTTTTAATTAAAACCAAACAACATCTCTGTATCTGTTGTCTCTTTAGGTTAGGATTGTATCGTGAAGCCGAAAAACAATTTAAGTCAGCTCTCAAGCAACAGGACATGGTTGATACAATCTTGTATTTGGCAAAAGTAAGTCATTGTTAAAAGAATGAAGTGAAATTCCAGACTATCCCTAAGAAGTCCATACACCAGAATAACTGAGTATTGACCTTTGATACACCGTTAGGTTTAATAGCACGTGATCTCCATGTAGACCTGAGGCAATACACAGTAACAGTTGAAACTGAAATCTATAGTTTTTAAAAAACATTTTGGAGATTCCAGATTTCCAAAAAAAACCAACCCAACCCAAAACAAACCCCTCAAAACCCCCTGCTACGTTACTGTATTGTTTACTCTAGACTCCAGCGAGGAATATATAGCTGAAGAATTACTGGAGTTCCAGTAAAAAGACCAGTGTAGCTATATATGGTCTCCTAGGAAACTAAGGAAACTAATGCAGTAAATCAGTAAGTGAAGAGTGAAGCTCAAAATCCTAGTTTCAAAAGCAAAATCAAAACAAAGTGAGCTTAAAGGATGCAAGCAGAGACCTTGAAACAGAGAATGTTCTGTCAAAATAAAGGCATTAAAAGCTTTTAAAAAAAACAAGTGCTACAGCTACGCCTAAGAATTACTTGTTTACCAGGGTGCACATCATACTCTATAAACATTTTTCAAGACATTCAAGAAAACGTGGCCAGTGAGAAACTAAAACTGGTTTTTTCTTTCTCTTGTCCTAGAAAGACAGAACCAGCTCCCTTTAAGCCAGATGTTACTGGCCTGTCCACAAATCATCACTATTGGTGGATAATTCAGATTTTCTTATTAAGTTACTTGCTTTACCTTTACATTTCTTGAGCAATTTCTGTATTGTATTTGAATGATCATTAATGCTCTCTGGAGACTTTTATTCAGTACAGCAGTTGGAGATAGTTTCCTCAATTGAGATTAGTAATTTCAGATTTCTGTCGCTACCAGGAGTCATTCTGCAAAACACATGAGCTACACAGAGTCATTAAACTGGCAGAGTAATTGGATTAGTAAACAGTGATTCATTGTGGGAGTTATGCATCCCATCCCCCCCCATCTTTACTAGCTCAAATAGGAGCTGCATTTGAACCTCCAACTCCATAGACCAGCTCAATCAAGTATAAAGCACTGCACAACATGACTTAGTGACTGTGGGTGGACAGGCAGTAGAGTAGGGCACTGAGATACAGCTCAGTCTGACAGTACTGAAAAGACAAGACGTGTTCAACAGCCATTAAAAAGATAATAGGATTGAATCAAGTTCTGTGCAAACAGACCAATACTACAGTACCAATTAGTTTTGTTTATATTCATTATTTCAACAGCTATCTGTAGGCTTTTTAAAAAATATTTTCCTCAAAGCTAACTCTCCCTTGAAATGTAATTTATGAAAAGATAAAAGACCAAATAAATACTAAAGAAAAAAAAAAAGAGTCTTTAATGAAGTCAGGGCTGCTAAGAAGTTACAAGTATTTCATGATCCAGAAGAGCTGGAAATAGGATGTTTTTACCAGCAGCTCTACAGTCTGCAGCAGTGCTGGACAGTGTGGTAATGCCACTAGATTATGTACTAGAGTACTGTGGTGTGTTACCTTAGTGTAATACTTGCACAGAGGATCTGTAGCAAGTGAATCTTTGGAGGGGACCTCCAGATGAAGGAGTAATGCTCAGAAAACGTACCTCATAAACAAACATAAAAAGATAAAAACCAAACAGATCTAGTGGAGTTTCCCATCCTCTGTTTTTTACAGTGTTTGCCCAAAGAATACAAAACCAGCTGTGCTTCATGGCTAAATGAAGTCAAAAAACAATCAAGCAAATAAAAGCCCCAGCTAATTGAAATTTTTGCTTAGTTCAAACAAAACATGAAATTATTTGTAGGTATGGTGGTGTTCACTGGCTTGCTGCACACTTTTAGGAGAAATTGTACAAGCCACTCACATAGGTGATAGTTAGGAGTAAAACACCCAGACAAGGTGATTCTTAATTAAGAAGTCATACTTAGCTATAATGTATTCCCTTTCATCTGTGTACTTTCTGCTGAAAGTGTTTAGAGAGTAATTTAGGTGTAGAGAAGATTGTTGCTGGAAGAAAGTAGGGAGCATGACAGTCACAACAGAGACAGTTACTTAAAGTTTAAAATTCAACACAGACATAAAATTCATCAGGAACTGCTGCATGCTTTTAAAATGAAAAGCTAGAGAAAATGACTTGGAGTCTGGTTTAGATCCAGCAACATGCCCAGATGTGGTGCATTAGGAATAAATTGTTGATTTAGAACATCCGTTGATGGTGTCATTAGTGCAGTGCCAGTCTACAAAGAACCACCCCACCACCTTAAAAAAACCCAAACAAACCTCTCGCTCTTTTATTACTTTCCACAAGAAGGAATTCATTTTCTACCTTAATGCAGGAAATGCAGGTGACATTAGCAAAATTGCCTGCCTTATTTGCTTTTTGCCAGTGATTGATTTGAAACAGCAGTCCCTTTACTAGGAGAGGCACTCACAGTCGACAGCTCTTCCACAATTCAGAGTATCACTTGAGCGCTCATAGGAAAGAATTCTTTGCAAGTGTCTACAGCAGTACATACCTATAGGGAAGCAAATAAAGAACGTAGGACCTTAACTACCATTTTGATTGTTGGCACTCTCAAGTCCATGATGCTGAAGCAGAAAATGTGCTTGGATAACATGTATATTTTTCTTACATTGCATCACAAAATGTTTGTGTCCAGATACCAGTCACATTCTTTCCCTTTTTTAGCTATATCAGGTGTTAGCACTATTTAACATAATTTTTTTTCCAACTTTTCCACTCACTGGGAGACAGATGAATCACTCTAGCCATATAGTTTCCCAAAGCAGGCATTTGGGTTGTTTTTTCCTTTGCTGTAGCTGTTCTTACCATACCCCACAACAGGAGGAGTTCACAGTTGTTGTCTCACACAGCCACAGAGGTGGTCTCTATCCACATGTTGATGTCCTCTATCCAATTCTCACACAACATTATCCACATCACACATTGTCATCATCAACACAGAAGCCCAAATCACGTAGATTCTGTGCTGGAATTGTACTGTTTGTGACAGGGAGGGTTGGAAGAGGAGGAAGGAAATTTGAAAGTGTCACTGCTCTGTGCAATGCAGTCTTATTTCACTAAGTAAAATATTTCAGCACTATCAACCTGAAGATCCAGTTCATAGAATCATAGAATCATAGAATGGTCTGGGTTGGAAGGGACCCCATGGATCATAGAGCTCCAACCCCCCTGCCACAGGGTTCTTTCAAGCCTAAACATAAGTTTTTAAGAATATATTAAACAGGAAAATATTCGAGGTGATACCTTCACCACAGTAGCAAAATATTTTGATATGATAGTAAATAGCAAGATACTTACTTGGTTTATTAGCAATGTCCAGATGAATTAATAATGTCTAGATGGTACGCATGCAAATTTAATTATCTTAATTACCCTATTTTATCTTCATTACAGAGATTTATTCAGTATTCATTCTATTATTTTCCTAATATTCAACATCTCAGCTAATAGTTTACTGCCTGAAGAGAGGTGTCATCCCTTTTATTTATCTCCCCTGTTACACAGCAGTGCAACTATAGAAGTCAGACATTTGACATTTCTATACACTTTTTGTTTGCGTAGGTGTATTTGCGCTTGGATCAGCCTGTAACAGCTTTGAACCTTTTCAAGCAAGGGTTAGAGCGATTTCCTGGAGAAGTGACACTTATTTGTGGAATTGCCAGAATCTACGAGGTATGTACCCACCATGCAATCCTGACTGTGGCCGGGGTTAACTGCTGGAGCAAGGAAAAATGTCCGGGAAGACAGCAGGCCTGCCGGCGGCCTAGCTCTCTTCTCCCAAGATTTAGGCTCTGACAATATCCTCCTGTTCCCATGAGAATGGAAAAGTTACTCATGCTGAGAGGATCCTAACAATCACATTCCCAAAACACAGCGGCCTTGATGCCAGGGGTCCAGGCTGCCCTAACCCAAGAAGCAGTTCTGGGAAGGTACTTGGGAGTAACAGAACATGTTAGGAACCAGCCATAACAAGCTGGTCAAACAGCAGGTGTGCGGGTGCTTTTAGGCCTCAAAGGGAAACTAAGGATATTTAGCTACAAGATATGCTCATCAGAACTCGTTAGAATCACTAACCAATCAGTGTGGTGTGAACAGTGTGTGTAGCCAATTAGCAGTTTTCAGCTTGCCACGTTTGCAGTAACAAAGGTCTAGAATCTGGGTGATTTCACCCAAGAAATGGCTTCACCTAAAATTCATATGGAATTGCGTGCTGCTCATTGCTGTTCACCACAGAAAAAGTGCTGACAGTTCCATATAACTGTTTAGGTCATCAGAAATGAACTATGCTGATTTTCAGTGTCACTAATGCAAAACAGGTAACATGACCCAAAGATTGCGAAGAAATGGCAGGAGAGCCTGGCAGGCTTCTTTGGTTAAATGGTTACTCACACTACTGAGATCCTGTTTGCCCTTGACACACAGAAGCAAGTCCATGTTAAGTGGTCCAGATGTTGTCCACAGTTTATGTATGTTTCATCATACTAAAAGTGCTCAGGTCACCAGGAGCCTGCTAGCAGGATTGAACAGCGAAATAGTCTACTTGTCAACATTGTCTTTATTAGCCCTGTGTGTTGCTGTTAAGTTTCTTAAGCTAGTGAAAACAGTTGGAATGTGAATGTTTCTTGGTTTAGGAGGTAGATGCTACTATAAGTAGGATTAGATTTAAAGTACTTTCATTTTATCTTGGTAACCCATCTATTCTGTATTTTAAAAGTGTGTCCACTGTGTCAGACAGTGGACTTCATATTGTTTTTCACTGAAAGTTAGGATGGTATTCCAGAATGAATGTTTTAAACAAAGTCATGGGTTTAGGGGTTTTTTTGGTCTACATTCATACTTGGCATTCTTTCCTGTTCTCATCATTCTCATCTAACCCGTAAGCATTAATCCATTTTCATATTAAATCCCTTTTGTCCTTCAGCAAGGAAGAAAACTGCTGCATAATTTTAGGAGGCTTTTCTTTCTGAATTGTTAAACAGCTTTTAATATGGATATTATTTTGCAGAACCATACATAACATTGCATAAAATTTTAAGGGATTATTAAAGAGCAATATATAGTTGACAGGATCTAGTTTTGCAGTGACACCTGAGTGCAGGATTATAGCTTCATTATCAAAGATTTGTACTGCAGCACAGGGCTATTCTTATTACACAGACTCACAAGTGGAACATATGCAGGAGGCATCTTAATCAGGCATCTTAATCCTCTCTGTTGCTACCTTTTGACAGTAAGAAGAGTTGTAGACCTTTTTTGGCTTAAATTTTTTTTTTACAAGGACTTCTTTACTGTTACTTCCCTTAATCACAGGAAATACATCCTTTCTTAGCTAAATACACTGCTGAAGTTAAACAAAAGCTTATTCTTTAGTCACGAACGGTGTATCTACAGCACCCAGGTAGAAATTATGCCTCTCTAATCACAAAAGTGTTCTTTTCATCTTTTAATTTGTTTTCTTCTATGAGGTAGAGCCCTCTGGTGACTTGGACTCCTCAGGAACAGCATGACTTTGCTTACAGCAATGAGTTCACCCTAATTCATGTTTTAGGTAGCATACATCCAAGATCATGGTGTTTTATCCAATAT
Source organism: Zapornia atra (assembly GCA_013400835.1). Lineage (NCBI taxonomy): Eukaryota > Metazoa > Chordata > Aves > Gruiformes > Rallidae > Zapornia > Zapornia atra. Next base: position 15,493 of record VZTU01024956.1, on the reverse strand, counting down.
AACTGGCATATTGTTGCTAGTACAAGTTCTGGTAATAAATCCATGAGTCCTGGTTTTGAAAGCATGTAATAATTTTTCACATGCAATTACATTCTCATTTGTGTTCAGACCAATTAATGAGTTGACTTACAAAGCATTGGAACTAATTGAGATACTGACTGGGGAAGTAAGTCTACTGTATGTTACCATACTGGGAAACCCACTACACAGTGCTGTGTATCACAGGGCATGGTGCAAAAAGTAACAAATGCCTATGGCATGTGCTAAGCTGCTGACTAATCTCTTTTTCTGGAAAATAAAAACCAAAATAACTTCTTTTTTGGTACCTGTGGCATAGAGTTAATGACAGATACAGCTAGCATGGATAGACTAATAGGCATTCTTCTTGTGGATGTGTGTGTCACTTGTGAAGATGCTGCCCAGTGATGTTGTATTGTACAGTCAGAGAACTGTAAGAACATGCAAAATTAATCTCAGTTAAGAACTGTACAGGACATCAATAAAGCACTCAGTGGATAGGCATTTTAATACATTTTCTGATTAAAACCAGTAATAAAAAGTAGAATTAATCTAATTTTTTTCCCCCCAATTGTATAGGAAATGAACAACATCTCCTCAGCTGCAGAGTACTATAAAGATGTCTTAAAACAAGACAACACTCATGTGGAAGCCATAGCATGCATTGGCAGTAACCACTTTTATTCAGACCAGCCTGAGATAGCTCTGCGGTTTTACAGGTATCTATACTTGTGGGGAGGGGAAATGAACAACTCATTTTTGTAATGCTGATAGCAAAAGGAGAACATGAGGACGTTGGCATGGGAGGATGATTGAGCATTTGGACAAATGTCACTGTAAAATTACCACACCAATTCACTGATTTTCTCAGCCAGTGATAATAATCTGTCCCTTAGAAACTCATCATCAGTATAGGTGGATTATGTGGGAGCATCTACAAAGGTTATTCAAACAGTATTTGATTAATAACCAAGAAATTATCGTTCATAGTTTGAGGCAGTGTGAGAACACTGGACCTGACTCAACTTGAGTTGCATTCAGAAGGCACATGCACTTCCTTTTTAGCCCTTTGAAAAAGAGGAGTCTTTGAGAAACTCCCATCTTGAAGTCACGAGCAATTGTGACCACAAAATCCCTTCCTTAAATGTGGGCTGGGGTTCCCCCATGTTTTCCTGAAAGCAGTAAAAAGATAGTGTTAAATGATGCTGCTTGCATCTTTGCTGCTTTATTTCAATGCAGTCAGAGTACAAAGGAGCCTGACTCATGTTCTTAAGTCTAAGGGCAGATTAAGTCGATATAAGCCCTTTCTGTTGGACCTGAGCTCTTTTATGCCTTAGGTTCAGAAACTGTCATGCTGCAGACAGCAGCCTTCTTTCTCCCTAGCTCTCTTAACATACCTGGTTTTCTGTAATTGTTAATAAACAGAGTTTTTTATAAAACATCTCCATTCTAAGAGGCACATTAAAAAGCATCAATTTAAATAAAAATCTGAGTTATGCTTCACATGTAAGGTCAATGTAGATTCATATACTAGATGCACTATCACTGATTAAAGCAGTGCTGAAGGACAGGAATCAAGATAAAAACTGAAGTCTGAAGAGTTACAAAAAATAACTGCAACAAATTACAGCTTGATTGAGGTTAAGGGATTGAAAAGAGAAACTGGAGAAGGTCTGTGTGCAGCTCTGTTTTACAGTAAAGTCAGATCATGTGGCATAGTCAAAAAGACAGAAGTTATGTCATTTACATGGAGATTGTTTTACACAGCTTTGATTCTACTAATCAAAAACACCCAGCACTGCCCTTCATGACAACTTTGCCAAGTGGAAGACTATAACACTTGGTTATTAGACCCTCTCAGATCAGGGAGAGAAGACAGAACTTGGTCATCTACAAAGAGAGGCTGAGGGAGCTGGGCTTGTTCAGCCTGGAGAAGAGAAGGCTGCGGGGGGACCTCATTGCAGCCTGCCAGTCCCTGAAGGGAGCAGAGAAACAGGAGGGGAATCAGCTTGTTAAAAGGGCAGATAATGGCAGGACAAGGGGGATGGATTAAAGCTAAAGGAAGGAAGGGTTAGATTAGATCTTAGGGGGAAGTTTTTTACAGAGAGAGTGGTGAGGGGCTGGAACAGGCTGCCCAGAGAGGGGGTGGGTGCCCCATCCCTGGGGGTGTTCAAGGCCAGGTTGGCTGGGGCCCTGGGCAACCTTGTGTAGCTCCAGGCCTGAGGTTGGTGTCCCTGCCTGTGGCAGGGGGGTTGGAGCTCTGTGATCCCTGGGGTCCCTTCCAACCCAGGCCATTCTATGATTCTATGAATCTATGATCTAGACTAGAACTCTTATATGAAATTAATCTGAAAAAATAAACTTCTTTATTTTTTCCAATCTAGACGACTCCTGCAGATGGGGGTTTATAACTGCCAACTTTTTAACAATCTGGGCCTCTGTTGCTTCTATGCCCAACAATATGATATGACACTCTCTTCCTTTGAACGTGCACTGTTTCTGGCTGAAAATGAGGAGGAGGCAGCAGATGTGTGGTACAACTTGGGACACGTGGCTGTGGTATGAAATATATTACCCTTTCTGAATAAATAGGATTTTACAAAAACTGGAAAAAATGTACCTAGGAAGGAGTCCTTGCCCTGCTTTGACATAGGAAACCCAGTGCAGTACAGATTAAAGGTTTATTACCACTTCAGGAGAGAGGAAGAGGCAAAAGGAGAAAGTTTTCTACATCTTCACAGAATGTGGCTTCCTTCTGCTAAAAGACACTCCCTCCTCACTGTCTTTTAACCTTCCCTTTTTTCTAAAAAAAAAATGCAACACCTACCAGCCCTTGAAGGCCTTTGCTGCAATACAAGCTAATCTGACAAAAAAATTGAATTTGGTGTTTTTCTCTGGTCTGTTATTTGTGTTACCTGGAGTGTTAGACCAATTCTCTTGCCATAAAAATTCAGCAGCATGTAGCAGACACTAAAGCACTGTGTGTGTCATAGCTGAGAAGGGACATTCCTCTGTCTTACAAGCAGCTATGGAAATATTCTGTAACTGTGTGATAAAGTTTGTTAAATTTCTATGCTAATTTGCATTCATTGCCCATTTTTGCAGATGTTCTTCCAGAAGTTGTGTCAGATTTATGTTTGGCTGCATGCCCAGACTGAGGTTACAGAATAAAGTTGTTTGACAGCTTTCTAATATGAGATGTCTTCAAATGTTGGTTATGATTTAACTTAAGTCACAGAGAAGCTCAACTGTTTGACTTGATTTTACCTCAACCAAGATAAATACATTCATTTATGCTGCCCTAAAACATTGAAGCTTGTACTTGCATGCTTGTACTTCACAGCATTTGTCACTTTCAGTGTTTAACCTGATGCTGTATCAGTGTTGGTCATAACACTGGGGCATTAAAGACTAGTCAGCTGCTCTGTACAAAGAAATTAATCACATTTAATTTTTGTCTGCTAAAAATTAGGCACATAGTTGTTATATGTCATTTTTTAAAACCTATGTAGAGACAGAGAGGCAAGATGACTTCCCTTCTGGAGACATCTCTGTTTTTCATACCTGTGGTGGTTTTGGCCCTAACCAAAGGCCAAATCCCCACCAAGCCGCTCGCTCACTCCCCCCTTCAGCCGAAAAGGGGGAGAAAATAGATATTGGGAGGCTTAGGACTTGAGATAAGGCCAGAGGGATCACTCTGCAATGAGTGCAATGGGCAAAACAGACTCAGCACAGAATAAAGGAAAGAAAAGGTGATTTATTACTACTTACTACAACTACTACACCCAGTGAACCGGAACGAGATAAGAAGCGGCCAGGTCTTCAAGCACCTTCCCCCCACCCCTCCCTTCTTAGCAAACTTAAACCTCATCCCGATTTTACTCCCTTCTTCCCCCCCACATGGCACAGGGAGGGGCAGGGAATGGGCAGTGGGGTTCCGGTGATTCCCAACAAGCTGCTTTTCTTCCCCAGATCTTATCACTTCTCCTT
>VZTU01024956.1:0-11296 GCA_013400835.1 Zapornia atra | reverse complement strand
CAAGTCCCTTGGCAAACCTGCTGAGGCCTGGATCAATCTTCACAGGGCAGAGGTGTCTCTGCTCCCCGTCCTCATCCATGGGCTTCGGGGGGACACCCGTTTCACCATTGGCTCCACCACGAGCTGCAGGGGAAACTTTCTCTTCACATTCTTCATCCCCCCCCCTCCTGCAGGCCTGGCCTTGGGGTCTGTGCAGCTTGTTCCATCTTCTCACTCCCGCTCCGGTGGCAAAGTGCCCCTGCCAGCAGGTTTTTTTCTCCTCTCTGTGATTCCCAGAGGCGCTGTGACCAGCTCTGAGAGGCTCAGTCTCAAATTTGGCCTTGACTGTACCAGTGTTTTTCAAAACATGGGGCTTGCAGAAAGCTGTAACTGCAGCCTACAAGAGCCACTGAAGCAGCAGTTACACTAAACTGCAACATTACCCCATTATAGACAGTAGCAGATAGCACAGTCTTTAGGTGACACTTTAGCCATCTAAGAGTTAAATTAGATGAAGTGAGTATCTATTGGAGCATGGAGGTTTGTGATGGAGAGAAACGATTCTGTCTGGAGGAAGAATAAGAAGCAAATGAGAGGGTCTGGGAAGAAAGCACATATGGTTCTGATCAGCCTGTTTTTATTGTAATTTGTATCCCATGGAAGTACATAGAGGTGAAAAGATACTCCAGACAACAAAACTGATGCATGTTGTTTCCCTTCTTTTCACAAATTAAAATACAATCTTACTTTTAGGGGATAGGAGACCTGAATCTGGCTTACCAGTGTTTCAAGCTGACATTAGTCAACAACAACGACTATGCAGAAGCTTACAACAACCTGGCTGTGCTGGAAATGAGAAAAGGTCACATTGAACAGGTTGGTCTGGAACCTCAGCCTGAGCAGAGTGCTCCCTTTGGCTGTCCTGCACCTAGAAATGTGTCATTTCCCTGAGGTGGAGGCATCACATGACTTGTCTAGCTTATTTTTGCAGGCAGAAGAATGAAGCACTGGATGCTTCTCCATCAGCAGAGGGGTGGCAGCAGGGACAGGGAGGGGATTGTCCCTCTCTGCTCTGCCCTGGGGAGGCCCCAGCTGGAGTCCTGTGTCCAGAGCTGGGGCCCCCAATACAAGAAAGATGTGGAACTGTTGGAGAGGGGTCAGAGGAGCCACGAGGATGATCAGAGGGCTGGAGCAGCTGCCCTACAAAGAGAGGCTGAGGGAGCTGGGCTGGTTCAGCCTGGAGAAGAGAAGGCTGTGGGGGGACCTCATTGCAGCCTGCCAGTCCCTGAAGGGAGCTTATAAGCAGGAGGGGATTCAACTTTTTAAAAGGGCAGATAATGGCAGGACAAGGGGGATGGATTAAAGCTAAAGGAGGGAAGGGGTAGATTAGATCTTAGGGGGAAGTTTTTTACAGAGAGAGTGGTGAGGGGCTGGAACAGGCTGCCCAGAGAGGGGGTGGATGCCCCGTCCCTGGGGGTGTTCAAGGCCAGGTTGGCTGGGGCCCTGGGCAACCTTGTGTAGCTCCAGGCCTGAGGTTGGTGGCCCTGCCCGTGTCAGGGGGGCTGGAGCTCTGTGATCCTTGGGGTCCCTTCCAACCCAGACCATTCTATTATTCTATGATACTGCCAGTGACAAACAAGCTGTGAGTTTAGTTTCAGTCACATAATCAGTAAAGTTACAGGTATTTAATTACCAAGTGGAACCTACTTCCCAGTTATGGAGGTTGTGCACTAATCATTGCAAAGCCATTCTGTTATCATCAATTATTGCCTGTCTATTTTAGATTTTATCTTAATTTTTAAAATTTTCCTCTTGTATCTCACGTATCATTAAAATTAGGATCATCATGGCAATGAAAACAGACACAGAAGAATAAAAAATGTGAAGATACTTTGCTTATCTTAGATTTTATTTCATTTCACAATGTGCTTTCATAAATACTGTTACATGTACTTGGAGTAGTCAGATTTAGTGAGTTTTAGTAAGTTCCTAATTGCCTTCCCAAATAATATACAGATCCTTTTGTTTTTAAAAGATCAGGGTTTTTTTACCCTGAAGCTGTCAGGTTTTTAGTAAAAGCATTCACAAGTTGACCTTGATTTTGTATTGGATTTACAGCATGAAAATGCACATAGTGATACTTAATTTTTCATCAGTTTTTACTATTTTGCTAGTCAGAAAAAGAGAGTTCATTTTAATATTCTTTTTTTAGTGTGAAAGCTGTCATTTGTATGGTAAAATTTAGGTTTTCAGGGATGCTTAAGATAGAACTGTCAGAGGTGACAAATAAATGCAGTGGGGTGGGACTTGATTACTTCTTTTAATTAATATATTCTGTTCAGTGTTTAGAACTGAATTGCCTAACTGAGTAAGTCCCAACATGTTTTTTTCCAACTCCACCAAGAGTCTTAATTCATTTCAGTGCTGCTAAACTGTCTTATGCCTAAATGTACTAGTGGTGTAACTCACACATAGTTGAAGGTGGCTTTCTAAGTAAAGGAAAACACAGGGTGATTTTTTTTTCAGGAATTACAGAAATTGCATTAGATTCTTGTTACCCTCCCTCACAGATTTCACTGTCTGTTTTTTCTTTCTCTGCATAGGCAAGAGCTTTGCTCCAGACTGCTTCATCTTTAGCACCTCATATGTATGAGCCCCATTTCAATTTTGCAGTACTCTCAGAGAAGGTAATGCAATTGTAGTCTAAACATTGAACCTTGGGGGGACAGCTGGCTTTTTAATTGTTATGATTGAGAATTCCAAATAGGTAAAAGAATACAGAGGGTGTAAACTCCAGTAAAACTAAAGTTACATTTTCCCTTTAATGACTACTTTTACACAGAAAACTGTGTAATTCAGTCATTCAGTTGTTTGTTTTTGAGAATGTGAGGCCAACTAGCTATAAAGTAACTGTAATTTCCCAAAAATTCAGAAGATGAACCAGCCTGTTAACAATCCCAATAATCACTTAACAATTAATGGCAGGACAAGGGGGATGGATTAAAACTAAAGGAAGGAAGGTTTAAATTAGGTATTAGGGGGAAGTTTATTACAGAAAAAGTGGTGAGGGGGTGGATGCCCTGTCCCTGGGGGTGTTCAAGGCCAGGTTGGATGGGGCCCTGGGCAACCTTGTGTAGCTCCAGGCCTGAGGTTGGTGTCCCTGCCTGTGGCAGGGGGGTTGGAGCTCTATGATCCTTGGGGTCCCTTCCAACCCATGCCATTCTATGATTTTATGATTCTGTGATTCCATCAACAGTCTTTACAGTTGTTGGCTTTTTCAGAATGTGAAGTTAAGCAGCATCACAGGATGTATCATACTTACAGAAAGAATATCACTTATTTATCCTAGAATCTTGCTGATCTCAAAAGGAAAGCCTGCTCTTCAGCTTGCAACCTTTGAATTTTGTCTCTTAATGATTTCTGTCATAGAGTGTCTGAGATGCTGAATTACCAATGTGTCCAACACTCTTGTTAATAAGGAGAACCTTGTACAAGCCATTAGATTTTTCACAAGGAGAAAACTCCTTTGCTTGTGCCCACACTGTCAAGATTCTGTTATGAGTCTACGTTGTGTGGGCAGCCCAACTCCTACTGGTACTAAAGTACATGCGTCAAGGAGAGAACAACCCTTTCATTTGTAAGTGTATCCTCTCCATTGTGAAGCAGAAGAAGGGTTTGAATAATTGCCTTCTGTACTTACTGACTCAGGAGTCAATCCTGGTGTGCAGATGTCTTGTTACGTAGCGTTTGCATAAAGAACCTGCACAGGTTGTGGGAGAAGACAGGTGGCCAGATCAGCTGGCTGTTGATGCAGTGTGGTAATGCAATCCTTAACTCAGTGTAAGGCTGAGGTTTAAAAAACATAACTTCTCTGGCCAGGACCCTGGTTTCTTCCCCTTCAGATAGTTCTTGTTGCACTGACCCTCTGTGTTGACTGATGTACAGGCAACAGAGGCCTCCTGCTGACACTTTCCATAGCTTCTTCCTTTCCACCCAGGCACTATCACTTTCACTGAATGTGTTCCCACTTTCAGAGATGCCCTCCTTACATCCACTTCACTTCCTCCTTCCAAAAAGTGATGGCCAAGTAGGGAAAAATGTAGAAAAATACTTGTAAAAGCAGCAGAGGAGCAGTATCAGCTCTCCAATGCTGTTGTGCCTCTCTGTGGGGAAGCAGGAAATCACATGGAGTTGTGGCTTTTACAGAGGCCTGATTGTTGTGTACACAGGCAAAACACAACCAGCACTTCTGTGGAGTTTAAAAACAAGTCTTCCATTTTTTTACTCCTCCTCACTTCAAGCAGTGGATGTGATGTACCTTCTGGTCCATTCTCCAAGATGCCAGGTGGAATGGGATGGAAAGTTTCTCTCTTGAAGCATCTTTCCCATTAAAATTACATGTCTGTTTTTTTCTTCTCATCTTTTGATATAAGGAGGACATAACCCTATGTTCAGAAGCCTCCATGCTGACTGTTTTATTTGTTCACTGTCAGGACTATCTTATGTTTAAACATTTGTGACCATCAGAAAGGTACTATGCAGAGTACATGATGCAAGCACTGCAGTGCTTGTATTTACAAAATTGTTTCTGTTCTTACAGGTTGGAGACCTTCAGAGGAGTTACACAGCTGCTCAGAAGTCAGAAGCAGCATTTCCAGGCCATGTTGATACACAAGAGCTCATCAAGCAGTTAAAACAACACTTTGCTATGCTCTGATGAGCATATTTATTGTTATGTCAAACCAGGCAGCCTGAGTGGGCCATGCACATACTAGCTCGAAGCAGATGAAGTGTACTTACTGCATTCCTGTCACAAAGCCTGTGTAACTTCCAGTAGCAGGGAAGGTTTAAGAGTCATAATTGCTTTCTGTCATCTTAAAACATCACCTCCTAAAATGCAGCTAGAACACATGTTGGAGCTAGGTACATGAGAGGTTACAGGAATGGCCAGGTACTGTCAGTGTGGCAACTTTGAAATAGTTTTCTGGTATATGAGCAAGTAAGTCTCTGTTTATTATTAATAAACATTTTAAAAGATTTATTTTTTCCTGACTTTTCTGCAGAAAAAAATATTTTTAAATACCCCTGTGTGGCAGTCTGTCAGGTAACCCAGAATAAGAGTACTTTCTAACTGGTCTTCAAACTTGGCTTTTGGTAGTATTCTCTCTTATTGAATGTCAAGCTTTAAAGCTAAAATGACTAAAAAGAATTTAAAACACATACATAAGGTAGAAGTTCTTGTGTTCTTCTTGTACTATATGAATGAAATAAATTTCACTTTCTATGGTTTGTCTCATTTGCTTATGTAAGTTCCAATTACATCCTTATTGCCATGAAAATTAGAGTCAGGAATCTTAAGGAATTTTGAAAGATTCCACAGAACTGGTACAAAATAGCAGGAGAGAGTTTCTTCTTGATCTCTGTAAAGGAAAAGGATATTTAGGAGCTTGCAGAGATAGATACTAATAATTGAGAACAGGGCATTGATTGGGTGACTGCCTGTGCTACCAAATAAGCACTGTTCCTAAATAAGCATTTGGATCATCCTAACTACAAGAATAGCAACAAAAATAGTCAACAAAGACAGACTGTCATATATCTTTGTGTTCTAACTAAATGGATAAATTTACATGATTTCCCAACTTGACCTTTTTAAACTCCCTTTCCCTTCCCACACTTGGGAGGTTCAGGCATTCTGAAATGGTGTATCATGAAACAGACCTTTAAAGTCTTTCCATGTTTCTCTGATATATTGAGGGATTGTCTTGTCTTAGGGAGCAGCCCTGAACATGCTTTATGAGTATTATGTCTTCCTTTTTGCTACTTGTTACTTCCCCACCCTCATCTTTGTATGACTGTGGTAGCCAGTGAAGGCAGGTCCTGTGGAGACTGGAGAAGTGTACCCACAGTAGCAGTTTGTAGGTGACTGGTAGCAACACTGTCATTAACTGGCATCACATCATCTTGTGAAATGCAGAAGCATTATGGGCTGAACAGATGCAGAATCTTTAATGGAAATTGTATTGTTTTCACATTGATCTCTGTATTGTTGGAAATTTGTCACAGCTAATTAAGAGAGAACCTTACTCACCAGTAACTTTCATTACCTAAATAAGATTTTACTTTTTGTTAAAAAGGAAGAATTTATAGACATATTCCCTCCTTTGATCTCCCTATGTCTTTCCAGTGGATGGTGCTAAACCTAAGAAGCTACCAGAAAAGAAAATGTTTGTCTTAGCAGCTTAAACACAACTGTTGAGAATTTTTGAATGTTGTTATTATTAAAGCAAAGCAGTTTTTAAATGGCATGGTAAATAAGATTATTTCTACATGAACTGGAACAGACACTAGTAATACAACTTGAGTTTTTAATCCAGTGTGGCAGCTCAGTAGTTCCCCAGAGGTCCTTATAAGATCCCACTTACTGTGATCACTGCTCAACTTAATGATCTGAGAAAGTGGGGTTTTTTAGCAGACAGGACTCCTTAGAACATAGAACTGGTGTGATTATTCTTCTGATCTTGGGGGGATGTGTGGAGAGTGAAAGGGGAAAGGCCTTTACACAAGTGGAGTCCCTTACACAAGATGCTTGGGCAAAGTAATTACAAAAAGCCACACCACAGGCACAAATGCACAAAGGTCTACATAAGGATTAAAACCTTTTTAGCTCCCTCAAGTGCAGCATCTGCAAGCCATTCCAGATTTACCTCACATGGTGTGCTTGGATTGCCCCAAAAGGCAGCAGCTATTGGCTTTCTTGCCCTTTCATGCCCCAAAGCAAGGGTACCACAGTATTCTTTTTCCCCAGCTAGCACACCTACAAATGAACTGTAGTAATGAGAACAGCACCACAAGGAAACAACAGATGAATGAGCAGGCTGTTCGTGGTGGAAGACTCTTTGTATGTTAATTTGGTGCCATCTCCAGCGAGCAGATGACTCGGCAGCCCCTGGGGCAAACAGCCTTCAGTTAATTGAGGAGGACGGAGCACAACACAACGCATCAGCCTCTGTGCTTGTCTCTGTGGCAGGATCACGTTAGGACAGTGTGACCTTAATACTGCAAGTAGCAGTTCTGGAACATAGAAATAATTCTTCCTCGAACCTGTAGCTCAAGCTATGTCCAGCCAGCATTTCTAAAGCCCCTTGGGAGGAGAAAATAAAATACTATGGAAAAAAATAACACAGGGAAAGAAGAATTGTTAAAAAAAAACCCCAATTTTTTAATCTACAGGGAAGATGGTGTCCACACCAACACTGCCTGGAGGGAAGCTCAGAGCAGATTGCTGGGACATCTTGATGTTCCTGTGTTGCTACAGGAAAGGTCTGCACAGTTTCTGGCTGTTCCCACCAATTCAGGCAGCCTTTTGACCAGCCTTCTTGCTGGGATCCTTTTGTTAGATGAATCCATTCAGAAGTTGGTAAGGGGTATGTTACGCCCAGCTTTTGATTGGTTTGCAAGTCATCACAGTCACAGCACCAGCCACAAAACTGGCTGAAATGAATCAGAATTCACAGTTAATGATCAGTGTAGATCATTTTGGCTGCAAAAACCATCCTCAGAGGTCATTTGTCAGGAGCAGTTTGCCATTAGGTGCCAGGTCAATCACAGAGACTTTGGCTAATGATCCCATTTTGTTGTTGTTGCTGGTGGGTTTTTTTTCTTTGACTGCTTTCTATCTTTGTAGGCTGGAGGGAGAGATTTTTGGGTCATTCAGTCTGATCTCTGATACGACATAAGCCAAGCATTTTAAGCCAGGAGCTCTTTTTAATGAACACAGTTTGTGCTTGACAAGCAATTACCTGCCAGAGCAGCAGCAAGCTTGGGTACAAAAAAGCTACAGCACCTTCCATGGAAGAGAAGTGTGTGTTTAGTCACTCTTGTTCTCATGTGTTTGTCTTCTTTCTGATGGATGGTTTCAAGCTCGTTCATGCTCCTCCCCTCCTTCATGCTCCCCCCTCCTTCACCTGCCCCCCCCAAACAGCAGGTATTCATTACACCCCAGCACCTGGGTCTGCCACAGCTGAGTAGGGCCATGGCCACTTTGCCTCCTTTAGGCAATACCTCCTTGGCCTCTGTCACCAGAGCTGTTGCTGCCATCTGTGATTGTTATTTTAGACCAAATATGCTGTTTCCCTACCATAAAGAGTGCAAAACAGTGAGCACCAACCCACTTGTCTTATGTAGGACATGCTGATTTACTCCAACCAGCAAGCAGCAGTTGCTGGGAAAACTTCCTGGCAACTATCAGCTCTGCCCCTTCAGCAAGGACAGGGTGGGACAGTCTGAAATGCTGGTCAAAAATCAGTTTAAGTGCAGGGGAAAAGCAGCTGTCTACAAGGAAGCTAAAGAAACTGAGTAAAAGGCTTTGTAAGATCCCACCCTGGTCCTCACCTACTCCAGAGGACCTCTCAGAAGTGCCATTTTCAGCACGTTTCTAGATGAGAAACAGCAATGCAAAACATGGGGCACGAAGCCACTGTGGAATCAGACTCAAAGACAGTGAGCTTTCATCAGAGGGCCAGGACAATGGCTGTGCTCAGCCCATTTTTCTCTATTTCTTGGCATTTATTTAAGGTCTGGGGCTGCTGCAAACTTGCTGGGAGCTGCAGTTTCCAGCAGATCCCTGTGTGCACACACATTGGAGCTTTCCACCACCAAGCTCTGCTGGCCACAGAGTAATTTACTGATAGCCCCACCACCCCTAGGAACAGGGATAGATGGTGGATGTAAAATGCAAAATTCCCCTTCATAAAAACAAACAAAACCAGGTTTCTCTTTGTGCCTAGAAAAATTCAGCAAAAGCCAAGACACCCTGATGATATTCAAGGCATAGGCAGGCTTGTATCTCCAGTCACTCTCCAGTAGCATTTGAATTCCCATGCTGGTGAGAATAATTGCCCTATTCTCATTTTCAGAGTTCAGGAGTGCTCAGGAACTGCAGATGCTCAGAAGCAGCTGTAAGCAGGTTAAATGTGGGAGACAGGTCACCAGAGAAAGAAGTTTGAATTGCAAAACTAGCAAGTAAACGGACCCAGAATGACACTAACTGGATGATCTGTATGAGTACTGTATTCACCTCCTTTCTGATGGTTAATTACAGCAACTGCTTAGTGCACAGCCTTCTCCCTCCTTAGGTTTAGTTTACAAAAGGGTCATAAAGGTTTAGCTGAAAAGGACTTCCTAGTTAAATACTAGATCTCTATTATAGAGTATGTCGAAAAAGACCCCAAAATAAGATCAATATTTCCCTAGAAGGAAAGGAGCCATCCAGAGGGATCTGGACAGGCTGGAAAGATGGGACAGGGGGAACCTAATGAGGTTCAACACTGCCAAGGGTCAGGGGCTGCACTTGGGCCAGAGGAATCCCAGCCATAGATACAGACTGGGAGAAGAGCTTCTGGAGAGCAGCCCTGCTGAGAAGGACTTGGGGATTGTGGTGGGTGAGAGACTGAACATGAGCCAGCAGTGGCTCTGGCAGCTGGCAAGGCCAATGGGATCCTGGGCTCCATCAGCAGAGGGGTGGCAGCAGGGACAGGGAGGGGATTGTCCCTCTCTGCTCTGCCCTGGGGAGGCCCCAGCTGGAGTCTTGTGTCCAGAGCTGGGGCCCCCAATACAGGAGAGATGTGGAACTGTTGGAGAGGGGTCAGAGGAGCCACGAGGATGCTCAGAGGGCTGGAGCAGCTGCCCTACAAAGAGAGGCTGAGGGAGCTGGGCTGGTTCAGCCTGGAGAAGAGAAGGCTGTGGGGGGACCTCATTGCAGCCTGCCAGTCCCTGAAGGGAGCTGATAAGCAGGAGGGGATTCAACTTTTTAAAAGGGCAGATAATGGCAGGACAAGGGGGATGGATTAAAGCTAAAGGAAGGAAGGGTTAGATTAGATCTTAGGGGGAAGTTTTTTACAGAGAGAGTGGTGAGGGGCTGGAACAGGCTGCCCAGAGAGGGGGTGGATGCCCCATCCCTGGGGGTGTTCAAGGCCAGGTTGGATGGGGCCCTGGGCAACCTTGTGTAGCTCCAGGCCTGAGGTTGGTGTCCCTGCCTGTGGCAGGGGGGTTGGAGCTCTGTGATCCATGGGGTCCCTTCCAACCCAGACCATTCTAGGATGATTCTATGATAGTAAAAAGCTTGCTGCCCAGCACATAACACATTCCATTGAATTGTGCATGTGAGTGTATCAGCACATACAAATGTGAGTTTTCTCCACATTTCCTGGTTGGATTTGACAGGTATTGGTGGTGAAACCAATTATATGGCTTCAAAGCCATAAGTCTTGAAGCCATTAGAAGTGAGATGTAAGAAGAACCAGCAGGATGCAAACCTTGCTCAGTGCTATGGAAAGGGCAAACTCATTAACAGACAGGAAAGTTGTTAGACCACCTCAGCAATTTCATCTCATTTTCAGCTTATTCAGTTTATATAGCTATAAAGTAATTGCCCAGATGTTACATTTTAGCTTTGGTACTACTATCAGTTCCATATTGTGCCAAATCTGCACCCTATCATAATGCCAAGCACTTTCAAAGCTATTTACATGTGTTAACTAATGAATCCTTACATGCAATAAATTTAGATTATCCTAACCAAGGGTCATAAAACCTTCAATCAAGATACTCTGGTCCATTCATATAAGAGCTACCACACAAAAGCTAAGTGAAGAACATAACCCAAGACTAATTTTTCCTGTGAATTACCACAAGCTGATGGTTCAGGGTTCAGATAAAACCCCAATCTTCTCAAATAGACATTCACTGATTTCTTTTTCCAATTGCTAGAAGAAAAACAGGTGCATAATTCTGTCCTGGCTTTCAAGGATGTAATTGTTGATTCTTCCAGAGATGCTGTTGTGGGGGGGGCCAGTAAAAAATAAAAGCTTCTGACTTCTGCCTGCAATCCTGCAATGTCTAGGGCAGGCTCAAAACGCTGTGTCATTACCAAGCATTGATTATGATAGTAAATGGTAGCTACTTGGATGAACACAAGGTTTGGCATTCAACATAAATCCTGGGAAGGCATACTAATAAGCAGAGGACCAGAAACAATTTCAAGGTCATATACCAAAAATCTCTGCAGTGTCATACAGCAATGTCATTCCTACGTATGTGCAAGACATCCACAAAGAACCTGTATCTTCAAGAGACATATATATATATATATAAAACCACATATATTTATATATATAATGTTTATCTTTTTATAAAAAAAATACATATAAACATATGTTTATATATAAACATACATAAAAACATATCTAAAACATGGTTATATATATTTATATTAAAACATATATATAAAAACATATGTTCACATATATATATGTGA
>VZTU01024947.1:3537-18412 GCA_013400835.1 Zapornia atra | reverse complement strand
TTTTTTTTTTTTTTTTTTTGGACAGCAAATGTTGGAAATGTGGATAGATGAGATGAAAACCTTGAGTTACAAGTTAGTTGCAATCAGCCATTGCAGATGACTTCCAGTCGTGATTTTGGGCTTCCTTATTTATTAATGAGCCTTTGAAGGGTCTCCAGTTACCAGATCAGCTGCTTGTTCCTCCATTTTCTTGCACTCAGAAGCAACCACAAAACTGAAACCAAGCCAAACCATATTTTTTTTTAAAAAGAAAAAACCTCATAAATGTCAGGTGATAGTACATGGTGACTGGGAAATACAGACCATTTTGATTGTAAGCAAGATGAAGTTGGTGAAATGGCTGAGGCCAGTCATGATCAATGCTCCATTTTGTACATGTGGTCTTTGTTATTTTATACAAGGTGATCCTGCAAGCAGCAAACGGCTCTTTCTGAGATTGAGAGTAGAATGAGCTGCTTCAAATAAGACAGGTACAGGGACTTGAGTGTCGAGTACAAAAGAGCTGTAAAAAGCTCTCTCAAGTTCTAGTATATTTAAAACAAAAGCCCTGAAGAGGTGATGAGATTACATCTCAAAACCCATGTTATGTATTTAGGTGAAGCAGCTAGGAGGAATGAGGGTTTTTCCCAATAGGGCTTTGACATGCCCATTTGATTTTATTACTGTGCTCTCAAATGCATTAAATACAGTATGGATATGAGAACAGGACAGATTCCTCTGAGAAGTCTACCTCATGCTAAAAAAGGAAGACTTCAAGGAGTCCCAAACAGCACTTTCCAATTTTCCTCTCCAAATGGGGGGGAGTTGTCCCTTCAATATAATGAACAAGGATAAATAAAGCAGTCTGCACCCACAGCCATGTATTTCCTATTCCCCTAGGCTCATCAACATCAATCAAAAGTGAATTAGAGACATGTTATATTTCTGTTGCATATTAGATAGCTGTTTAGGCATTACCAAAAGTAAATTCATTTTAGAAACTTGAAATTAGTCAACAGCCTGGTAACAGGGTATCTGAAAACTGCTGTGTTCTGGATTAAAGGAGTGTCACGTGGGAAATGTACCATAGCTGCTGCTTTTGCAATAGAAACCCATGAAGCATGAAGGGTGCTTCAGGGGTGATTGAAAACAAATATTGTAGTCAAATTGTTTGAGAAACTGTTCATAGTCCTCTAGCTTCAGCCTTTAGTGTGGCATTCTCAGCTTTGTCCAGCAGAGATTCATATCTTTGCAGTGATCAGATAATTTTCCTTCTGGAGGGTTGTGCAGAGGCAGCATAGGTGAACATACTCAAGATTTATGGTAGTCTGGATTAAGGTGAAGGCTTGAGGAAGCTGTCTTGGATATCCTATAATGCTCTATTTTCTTGCCTGGTAAGAACTTGCTCCTTGAAAGAAAAACACACAGACTTAATTCAGCTGAAGTTGTGTTCAGAACGTACTCTAGGTCTGGATTCCAGAAACAAATGCTGCAGGTGATTTATTTACTGAAAAAAAAACATTTACAGCTTTCTAATATTTCATTGTGACTTTTTAATCTAAAGCTGTATCCATGCTACTGGGTTACTTGGTGTACTAGATCCCACAAAACCTCTTATTGGATTCAACATGCCAGCAGACTTGCAATTTATATAAATACAGTACGAGCAAATCAGTGAAAGCTCACCTTTGCTAATACATAAATGTATCAGCGTTACGGGCTTCTGCTACCACAGATATACATTGCAGGAAGATATCTAATTGGCAGAGTACACATTTTTGATGGCTTTGTTAGGATTTGGGGATGGGGTTGGTTGTTTTGACGTTGCTTAGAGGCTCTAGCCAGGTGTCATGGTTGGTAACCCCAAAGCATTCAACTAACATGTTACAACTTACTATATAGATGTACAGATACTGTAACTACAATTTTGGTAGACTATAGCTCCCAGGCATAGCATTGCTATTTGTTTGCCCACCTTTATAAAATGAAATATTAATGTCCATTTTGAAAGATACTGTGCATTTCAAGCGATTGAATTTAATACTTCTGTGTTCTGCACTGCTCTCCCCTTATTTCTATGAAGTAGCAAGGATGGTACTGAATGCAGTTTCCAGGCAGACAGAATTACACTGTATCCTCGTTTAATAGGTCTCCTGTTGCTGCTGTTACATCTATTAACCCCTGATGATTGGGCAGTTACAATCTGACATTTTCTTAGGAGCCCAAAATGCAGTCTTAAACTGGTGATGTGCCTGAGCTCTTCTGCAGCCAACAAACTGTATATAATTCTAGACTGAGTAACAGTGAACAAAGGTACTGTATTTGCAACTCTTATCCTAGAATATTAGGGGGGGTGGAGGGTGGGAGGTTCGGGGGTGGCGGTATATATATTTATTGTCCCTGCCCATGCAGAGAGGTTGGAACTTGATAGCAAAGCTGGGAGAGCATGGGATAGATGAGGACAGTGGGGTGGGTTGAGAATTGGCTGTCGGACCGAGCTCAGACGGTGGTGGTCAGTGGAGCAGAATCTGAATGGAGACCTGTGACTAGTGGTGTTCCCCAGGTCTCGGTGGTGGGTCCAGTCCTGTTCAATATCTTCACTGACAACCTTGATGAGGGAACAGCATCCACCCTCAGCAAGTACCCGATGATACAGAGCTGGGAGGAGTGGCTGACACGCAGGACACTGTGCTGCCATCCAGAGAGACCTGGACAGGCTGGAGAGCTGGGCTGGGAGAGACCTAATGAAATTCAACAAAAGCAAGTGGAGAGTCTTGCACCTGGGAAGGAATAACCACTTGTATCAGTACAGGCTGGGGGATGACCTGCTGGAGAAGAGCTCTGTGGAGAAGGACCTGGGGGTCCTGGTTGATGACAGGTTGGCCATGAGCCAGCAGTGTGCCCTGGTGGCTAAGAGAGCCAATGGGATCCTGGGGTGCATCAGGAGGAGTGTGGCCAGCAGGTCAAAGGAGGTGATCCTCCCCCTCTACTCTGCCCTGGTCAGGCCTCACCTGGAGTATTGTGTCCAGTGCTGGGCTCCCTGGGATAAAAAGACAGGGATCTCCTGGAGAGGGTCCAGAGAAGGGCTGCAAAGATGATTAAGGGCCTGGAGCATCTCCCCTGTGAGGAAAGGCTGGGTGAGCTGGGACTGTTCAGCCTGGAGAAAAGAAGACTAAGGGGGGGACCTTATTAATGTCTATAAATATCTTAGACATGGGATGCAGGGGGAATTGGCCAGCCCCTTTTCAGTGGTCTGTGGGGACAGGACAAGGGGCAATGGCTGCAAGTTGGAGCATAGGAAGTTCCGCACCAACATGGGGAAGAACTTTTCCCCAGTGAGGGTGAGGGAGCCCTGGGACAGGCTGCCCAGGGGGTGTGGAGTCTCCATCTCTGGAGATATTCCAGCCCCGTCCGGATGCCGACCTGTGCAATATGAGCTGGGGAGCTGCTTTGGCAGGGGGGTTGGACCCAATGATCTCCTGAGGTCCCTTCCAGCCCTTATCTTTCTATGATTTAGAGAATATACCAAAAAAAATTATGGATTTTAACTCCCATGAAAATGCCAGGTGAAGCCGTAGCCAGTGAAAAAACACAGAAATAACACACTGAAACAATGTACGGCAAATAGTTTGGTTACTGATCTTTAAGGTGGTTTTTAGTGAGATACTTCACCTCTCTGTGTGTTCCTTCATCTCATACCCCTTATCTGTGTTTGGTTTGTGTCAGTGCCAAGCCCTGCCATACCATGTCACCTCAGTCAGGAGCTGGGTTCTTCCATTTTATACAAATTAGAATAGGTTTAGAGGAGCTTGGACAGACTAGAGGTGATTCAAGTTATGATCTAGATTGAGTGCTATTAACCAAATATTAATAGGATTTTTCTTACTTTATGGCCTAATTTGGTTCTCCACACATTGAATGTGTACATAGTAAAATATGGTCTAAGCCCCAAGAAATATTTTCTTTAAATGCAGAGACTGCAAAATTATAATTCATATCTTCATTCTTGTAGCCGATATGTCTATACTGATATATATGGCCTAGCTACGTGTGGGTATATATATATATATATATATACACACACATCATTATGTGCATCTATACAGAGATACATGGATGTATGTACATACTGATGCATCCCCTTTTGTGTCTCATGTTTAAGTTATGGCCAGTAATGTAAAACTCTAATGTTAGTTCTATCTCAACAGGAGAAGTCTTCCAAATCCAGGATAAGAGAGAGATGCTATTATGTGTGTTCATAAAATGGAAATGGTGTATTTTAGCTACAGGACAGAATCCTAGGTTTATGTATTTTAGTTTGTTGGTTTGTTTGCTTGTTTGTTTTGGAGAGGGAAATTGTTTCTCTGCAGTGATTACTGGGACAGATTATTTTGTTCTCGGTGCTAAATGTGGAGTTTGGTTTTTGAGATATGGATGCTGATAGCTGCATATGGAAAAAAGCCACTTATCTACCTCTTTACTGTACAATGTGGATAGGACAAGTTTGTAAAGATTCTCTTATTTGTGATTGTATCATGGAGACGATAAGAGACATTTTTCACCTCCTTTTCTAATTGTATGGTTTTATCCCAGAATAAGAAGTTGCATTACCTATCCTCTCTGCCAGTTATTAAACCCGTCCTCTTTATGTAGATTCCTTAAGCCTTCTGATTAAGCACTGCATTCTAAAAAGGAAGATTTTGTGATGAGAAAATGAAAAGGCTGGAATGACAGTACAGGACTTCCATTGAATTTACATAAAAATTGAAACTGGCAAGAGATAAGAAACTACTATAGACTACTTGTTTTTTAAAATAAAGTTGTATAATCTTTGGAAATGTTGATCAGGTAATTTTTTTTTCTTAAAAACTCAGTGCATACAAAATTGCTAAGTCTTTTAAAACATGGAAATTCAATATAAAGATAAAGACTTTCAGCATGGGTCTACATGTCACAATGCAAGCAAGCATTAGAACGCAATCAGCTTTCTTATCATCACTCTTAACATCTCATGAAAGAAACCGATGGAAACAATCTTCATGCTAAATCTGGGGTAAAGTTTTAAAAGAAGCTCTTTTACAAAGGAAGTAGCAGAGTAGATGGTAAATACTGGAATTACACGTTCAAGTCATGAACTGGGCACCGAGTTTTCTTTTTCATGGTTCTGTATGTTCTGTTTCCTCTAACGAGAGCAGCACCTAGTGGCTAAAACTCCCCAGTTCGAAACAGAGCCGGGTCCTAGTGTCGGGCGAGTGAGAGGGGGAGACTTTTTGATCATGCGTGCAATAATTCCATAGCAATGACTGTACAATTACTGTGCTTCAGTTAAATGCTACAGCAATTTACATAATATTTTCTACTAAAGTATCTTAAATGTTTTTGATTGCAAACACCAAAATAAGCCTTATAGAATCTTCAGATCAAAAATCTCAAAAAACATGTTGGGACAAACACAATGCAGCTGATAAGCACTGCAACTTCAGTGATATTAAAAAAAAATTGCAGATGCTCAACATGTTTTAGGATTGGTGCATATTATGTGTTAACAAACAAAAACCCCACTATGTTTGAAAAGTGGTGTTTAAATTTAACAGCATCCTGGCTTGTATCAGAAATAGTGGACAGCAGATTAAGGGAAGGGACTGTCCCCCCTGTACTTGGCACTGGTGAGTCTGCACTTCGAATATTGTGTTCAGTTTTGGGTGCCTCACTACAAGGAAGATGCGGAGGTGCTGGAGTATGCCCAAAGAAGGGCAACAAATCTGGTGAAGGCTCTGGAGTACTGGTCTGATTAAGGTGCGGCTGAGGGAACTGGGGTTGTTTAGCCTGGGGAAAAGGAGGCTGAAGGAAGACCTTATTGCCCTCTACAACTACCTGAAAGGATGGGTGTTGATCTTTTCTCCCAAGTAACAAGCAATAGGACAAGAGGAAACAGTCTCAAGTTGTGTCAGGGAAGTTTAGATTGGATATCAGGAAAAAATATCTTCATGGAAAGAGTTGTCAGGCATTGGAACAGGCTGCCCAGGGAAGTGATCACATCACCATCCCTGGAGGCATTTAAAAGATGTGTAGATGTGCTGGTTAGGAACATGGTTTGGTGATAGACTTGGCTAGGTTAACTAACGGTTGGGCTTAGTGACCTTAAAGGTCTTTGCGAACCTAAATGATTGCATGATTCCAGGATTTCTGCACTAGGTTGCAGTCAGTGTATATCTCCCACAAACTTGGGATGATTTAGGTGGTTATGCTGAAGGAAGAGTTACAACCTGTCACTCATATTCTATTCCTTTATTTGCTGCTTTTATCTGATATGATGAAGCTTTTGTCTGCTTGAGGTTGTACATACTCCTCCAGATTTTAGTGTAACAAGAAGAGTAAAAAGCAAGACCAATTCAGTCTGTTTTATCTTGGAACCTTCTAACACTTTCACACAATAGAGAGCTAATAATAAATTTATTTTTTCAAAAGGAGTCCGAAAAATCATATTCTGAACTCTTAAGATGGCATTGACTGTCAAAACTGCATCTGATGAGTTAGTTGCTGGTTTAACCTCATTTGCTTGTTAAAGTTGGAACTAAGGGTATTTCTTAACTTATTCCCAAACACAGGGCGTAGTGATTTTGAAAATCTGGCCACATGTGAAAATCTAAAATCAAGGCAGGATTTTGAGGCTGCATTAGATGCCTTTTTGAAATTAATTTGCTAATGAAGTGTGGTCTACCATATTGACTACTAATAAGGAAAAAAATAGCATATCCATATTTATTTCCTTTTTCAGCTCAACTGTGGTTCATTAAAAGCATTGGCTTTTTGATTCTGAAGTTTTGCCCAATTGCAGTGTCTTTGCAGTGTAAACCAGTAGCTGCTTATTTGCAACACTTTTTGAGGGTAATATTTTTGAATAGTAGAACGATAGGTCTCCATCTACACTTAATTATCACTGACATTGTTCACATTTATTCAAATAGAGCTAAACACAGAGATGTGTAATTTCAATGCCAATTAGTATGGTCAAATGAGGTTAGCTAATGAAAGACTGTTTAACTCATAAAGTAATTGGGTATTTGCTTAAGAAAAAAAGTTTCACACTGTTTCAGCCCCTTGTATTGTTGTAGAACATAAAATACTGATTATAAGCATAAGAAGGTGCTAAACAGTAATGAAGTTTTACATACCTGGAATCTTGAGAGAAACAAGGATAAAGTAACAAACCTGTCTTATAAATTAATGGGAGTAGGTCTTTTGATTGACTAGAGGCTAGTCAGAACAGAACTGTCTTGGAGAATGACAGAACGTTTGTTCTTGGGTCTTGCAAACAAATTGTACAAATGTTGAGGTTGTGTGTTAGGATGGTGTCAGCAGTTGATTCTACTAGTTGAAACAGTGCTACATACTGAAAACTTGTCTGCAGAAAAGAATACTTTGAACAATATTTTAAATAGCTATTTATAGCAGACACTGCCTGGAGTTGGAGGGGGTGGTCTACACTGGCAGACCTCTGAATATCTGTGCTCTTATTTCCTACAAAAATGGTAGACTGATAATTGGCATGACACAAGATGTGATCCTACTATTATGACACTTTAATTATTTAGAGTGTGCAAGCTGGGAATGTGTGAGTTATTTTTTTTTTAAGGAGTGTGAGATTTGTTCATGCTGCTTACTTGCTCCTTTTGGGCTATCAGAACATGTTAACAAGTGCACCCGTAGTAATAAAAATGATTTAAACTAAGGGCATTCTTTGAAATTTTGCTGAAAGCTACTTAAAAGGTTTCTAATTTTAAGAAAGGAGAATTACTGTATTAGAGAAGCAATATAAAAAATAAGCCTGCACAGTTAATTCTGCTGTTACAGGAAAATTTATGAGATTAAATGAAAGTATAGTAGAGTGTGTGAGCAATCTGTTGGATTTGACAGTGTCACAACTCAAAAAGAGCTTAGGAATGATGTCCACGAAGAGTTCTTAAACTTTTTTATATAAACTAAAGATAATAAAACCTGATTTAACCTGTGATATTTGTTGAACTGTAAATAGACAAACAAATACGAATGTGGTAGGATAACCTTTTCATTACTTGCTGAATGGGCAGCACCCTTAGTATTTTCCATGTAATTAAAACTGTGGTTTATAGATTGCCTTCCCTCTGGATAAGTTTATGTGGCACAATGAAATGTTTCATAGTGATAACAAAGTTGGATCTAATTGTGTGAACTGAGAGATTGAGTAATACCACCAGATTTACATACTGTTTAACATATGCTAATCCATGTTGCTCAGCATTGTTTATCAAGTTTATCCAGTATATACTACACTTTAGGTAGTGGGCTTAGGGCATCTTTTTTTTTGCTTTTTTCCCTTATGCTTACGTATTTAGAATTGTCTTAAAATACAATTATATAATCCTGCAATATATAGTGTGGATCTTTACAGTATTAGAAAATAATTTACAGCTAGATCTACGTTTCTAACTAGATTTGTTGGAAATACGCCATTAGGTGGCACAAGAGAAAGTATACCCAAGAAAAAAAGTGTTTCTTATCAAAATGAGTTCTTCTGACAATATCAATACCCACAGTTTCTTGACTGTTAAATGTAATATTTAGGCCTGTAAGAACCATGGAACTGTTTTTTTCCTGTATTTCATTTAATAATCTATAAATATAATTTCTTCCTCACTTGGCCAGTCTTTAGGAGATTTCAGTGACTCAGTGTTTTGCAGGCTCAGGAACACATCTCAGAAATCAGGGGGAAATGTATATTATTTAATGCATGCACAGCATCTTTAATAATATTGTTATTTTTAACAGAATTTAAAATATCTGTATGATCCGTAGTCTTGTTGCCACATTTGCAGGTAAGTCTTACTGAGCCATAGTTGATGATCTCTTCAACTGAAATAAATTTTGAGTCTCAGTAGCTGTTCTTGCACACATCTGGAGAATTCCACTCAGCTATAATTTAACCAGAAAAAATATAATCTGATATAATTATTGGAAAATCACCTTTGTTCATTTTTATCTGTAATAGCTCTTTTGAGGAAAGAAAAGTGACTAATCCAAGTAAAAGGCTGCATAAGAATGTAGCAATACAAAAGCTCATCAACAACAGAGTTCAGTGATAGACCCCAAGGCAATTTCCAAGCTATTAGAACTGCCTGTGGAGACTGCCAAGCTGTAGTAGCTAGAAAAATATATTTCACAGTTTGATGTGAAGTCTTGTGTTTTTTCTGGCCTCTTCTTTAAAGAGACACTGCAAGACAATAAACAGTATATTTAGTGTGACATTTTAACTAAATATGGGTTGTAACAACACTAGCAATCCAAGTAGTGATGCTGCTGTAGTAGTGTTTCTCTATGCTAGTTTTTATTGTTGTTTGAATTTTAAACAGAAATAGAAGACTGAGTTGGAAGAAAACTAAGATGAAAAAAAAAATCTTATTGCATGTAAGATGCATGCACTATGACTTGAAATATTTGCAGACAGAAAAAGTATTTTTAAGAAACCCCAACAAACAAAAACTCACAAGAAAACAATGAAAATACAGGAAAAATACAGGCTGAATCATTAACCTGAGACTGTACAATGATGATGACCAAGACAAACATAATATATTTCTGTTATTATGAAGGAAGCAATTCTATTTGCTTTTATGCAGTGAAGCAAACTGAAATTCATTTTTTTATGTGTTCTGAAATAAGTAATGTTTACCTATGTTTAGAACAGCTACTGGTTTTTAACAGTACACCAAGTAGTCAGATTTGGGGCATACTGCCATAATACAAAAAGAAAACATAGTCTCTGCTTTGCCCTTAGTGAAATGCTTCCAACCTCATTTTTAAAAGCCATTACAAGTGAGTTTAACAAGCTATTTAAGGGCATTAATGTGAAATGAAATTCATATTTGGTAACAATGGCATGTCAATTAGCCACATGTATAACTTGGTGTACAAGAGCTCATGGCAAACTATGGGCTTCTACATCTCTCCTTTTTGTTTTTGTACCCTGGCATGCCTTCAAAATGTTGTCAGAATATAAATAAGATAGAAAGTGACCCAGGAGAATTTGTCTTGAACTCTGTTACAAACAGTGTCTAGAATAAGACAATTATGTATAGCAACATGTGAATAACTTGTTACACCTGAATGCTGTAATGTCAAATATTTTGATACAGCACTTATCAGATGGAAGGCCTTAAAAAGCAACAGAGTCTCAAGGATATCTGTTCTAACTGCAAACCAAGATAACACGTAGTTGAATAACAGCATGTTTGACATTTTCATTAATTAACCTTTTAAACCTAAAATGCAAGCAAATATGAACCTTTTTTTTATATATATAAACCAATTTTTTAGCATAAGTGGAAGATTCATGTCAAATGTTTAGGTACTGATTTTTAAACACATGCATCATGAATGTTTTCACTCAAAATACTATGCAAGTACCTTTTACTGAAGCAGACATGTTGATCATGAAGCTGTGAAGAATCAGTTTAGATTGCCACTTTGTTTTTAGTGAAGTACTAAGTTCTGCAGAGAATCTGTCAGGTCAGATATTTGTACTACTATGCTCCCATGTGATGAAGGTACAGGTTGGTATGTGCTCCTTGGAGAATATATTTTATAGATGCTCTGATTCTGGCTAAAACCTGCCAATTTGAGAAGCATTTTTCTTGGGCGTACTTGATCTTTTCTCTTTTTACTGAATGTAAATGCACATGTGAAAGGACTAATAATTAATATGGTATTAGACCCATTGTTTACTAAATCTGGCAGATTGATGGGTCATCTTGGGTATACACATTGAAAAGAAACTCTATGCAAGTATGGAAATTGAGGCTAAAATCTGTACAAATCTAGAAAAGAGAAATCTGTATGTAATTTTTCTTGGTATACAGATTAGACAAGAGGTTAGCCAAGGAACTCTAGAGATAGATTTGAGGAGAACGATCCTGTCTTGCTGAAAACATGACAGGCATCTACAAATTTCTCTTATATTGACAGAAGTGCATGTGACATCTTCACTGTTTTTGGAGAGAATCCAGAGTCTTCAAAGGGCCAAAGTATTTACAAATATGGGATTTTACGAGTATAAAGGGACTACAACTGAAATGTAATCATGCAGTTTAGGGTCTTTCATTGTTCCTGGGAATCAAACTTTTGCATGGATGTGAACTATCCTATTTAACCCTTCTGCTGGACAATGAGAGTACCTCTGGTCTGCAAATATGCCTTGACTATATTGGTATCTCACTGTTTTTAGAATCCTGTTAGATCAGTGGGTTTTCATTAGCCTAATGGAACACTGCCTATCAGTTTAAGCAAATGCCATGCAATGCATTTTCTACTCCCTTATATGCTGGGTTCTGGACAAACCTTCCTCTACTTTTGGACACAGCTCCCCTGAGGATACACAGAGCAATATCTGTTGCTTTAAGAAGCCACTAGTGAGTCATTGAACCATGCCACTTTATAGGGGTTCTAGAGATTGCTGAAAACTCAAAGGTAAAGGTATATGCTATGTTTAAAAATTGGCACAGTGAGATTTGATTTAATGGTGTTTGTTAAATTATTTGAAGGGTCTGTAGTAGAAACCAGCAGCATTCCTGTGGCTGCTCACTTTCTAAATATAAAAAGCTCCTGGATCTTTGCTGCTTGTGTAGCATGGTAACTTTGATGGAAACATTCTTTTATCTTCCTGTTAAGGTTTCATCAAAGTCAGTAGGGATATCAGCCTACAGTAGCTACAAGCAGCTGCATTTGAAGACAGCCTTACCTATCTAAACTAGAACAAAAATGAAACCAAGAATGTTGAATAGCATTTGTCTTACTGGTTCATAGTCATATTGTCTGTCATAAGCAAGAATTACACTGAGACCTTGCACAGAGAGGCTACATGAGACAATAGTGGTGATCAGCTGGTTTTTATTCTTTTTACTTCCTGGATAGTTTACAGAAAAAACAAGCAACACAATAAAAACACAAGGTACAGATTTCATGTGCCAGTAAAACCCCTGGATGTAAAGCACAGATTTGGTAATGCTACTGCCTCATGCAGATGACTTGAACTGAAACTGCAATGTTTTGTACTATACAAATTTGAATGTCCCAAGGTTGCACAACCCTATATATACTTCCAGCCTCTGCTTTACTTTTTTTCTTATCAGCTGAGTTCTGCTTTCAATTTAGAGAAAACTGAGACTATAGTTTTCTTTCTCACTCAGAAACCTACAAGAAAGTAGTCCTGATATTTCCTGAGTAGTCACCACAATTTTTATCTAGATTTGGCATAGTAGTAGAAAGTTAGGACAGCCTTCTGGCTTGCAACTTCAACAAATACCCTTTCTAGGAGTCTAGCTTAGGATACCTTTAAAAGCTTGTTTGAGGGAGTAGCTACTAGTGTTTGAATTGGTTCCTGTCAGGTTCTCTCAGGTCAGTAGTCAGTTGAAAACTCTGGTGACACTTGGTAATTTGGTATCTACTGTCCTAGGTCCTCCCCAAATGTTTTAGCATAGAAAAATGTCATTAATATATTTTTTTATATTCAGTCTCTCATGTCATGTTTCAGTACTGAAAATGCAAGATCCTCACCCTTGCAAATTCTCTTACATTATTTTATGTCCTTCCATGAATGATGTATTATGAATATTACAAGTATGACAAAACATAAAAGACATAAAATTTATATTTGCAGAAGAGGAGTGAAGCTTGAAGAACAGCAACACATCTAATCAATCATATGCCCTTCAAAAAACCAACCATCTGCGTTCTCTGGAGTGGTGGTTGAACGTGACAAGGTACCTTTGAAGTTGCTACAGTCTTGCTTTGCTGGATGCTCTCCAGTAAGTGCTGCAGAAGTGAATTTCCAGCCACTTCAGTTTGCTCTTCTTGCTACCCTGGCCTATTTCTGGATCTCTGCTAGTTGTAGGATTCTGGGTGAGCAGGCAGTAGTGGTTGACATGTGCCTTTGAGTACATTCTGCACAGATGAAGAGACTTGGCTACATTGGGGAGAAAAAAAAAGGTTTAACCAAAGTCTGAATGCAGCCTTTCCTTTGTACAAAGAGCAGAAAATAATTGACACCTTGCCATGCTGGATGTGCTTGCTATTTAAGATACTTGGTTCTACAGTTCTCAGCTTCTAGTGTGCCTTTATTAAAGAATCCACAGAATCAAAGTTTAGGAGTAAAACACAGAAACATACACAAAATTTCTGTACATCAAACACGAAGGGTAAATTATATGACTTAAAATATCTTGGAGATACCAGGTTACTTACAGAAAAAATAATAGCTGTGATAGCAGCTGCAATTAGTAGAAAAGGAAAAATAAGAGCTATTTTGACTTTGAATAAATGACTTTAAACTGCTACAAAAAACTCCCAGCATGAAATGGAAGACTCACATTCAATTTATCCATATTATTAGAAAAAAGGTTCATTAGCCTGCCAGTGGGAGTTGTATCAAAGAAACTCAGTGGACTCTAAGATTTGTGGATAAAGGAAAAGGGCAGAATCAGATGGTAGTCTCTGTCTTCTGCTGTAGTTAGAGTTTATGTAGTAATGCATGTGATACCTTTAATCTTAGCTGAGATTAAAATTACAGGAATAACAAACAATTTTGTTACAGCTTTTACAACATCAGCATTAATAAATCAGCTACTGAAAGTGATGCTTTTGTAAGTAAAATAATTTTCATCAAGTCACTATCTTCAAGTATTTCTATTTTCATAAGTAGAGCCCAAAATCACACAAGTCAGGATATTTGATGTCATAGCAACATCTACTACCTCCACTCAGCTCTGACTAGTACATGAATAATAGCAACTTAATTTAAAGCAGATTAGAGGTACTGTTATAGATTTAGGTTACACAGAATGATAGTTTGTACTTAGAACCCTTTGACAAGGTCTCTAGACATTTTATAAGGATTAACTGATTAAGATGGTTTTCAGGGTAGTACTTCTAGTAATGGAAAAGAAACCTTGATGCAAAAGACTGAGAGTCATAAAATGTGCTTCAGGTACCTATAACGTAGATGTCTGCATCCAAGCCTGTTGTCTAAGCTGTCTTTACAATCAGTGGAAATAAGTACATGCTTATAGAGGACTTTTCATCTAACATGTTTCAGACATTTTATAGTGGGACAGGATGAATCTCACTTAAGTTGCTGGTTTTCACTTTCAGTTCTTAAGGAAGTCTGGATAAGTATTAACTAAGTATTCTCTACCAGTTGTAAAGAACAAGGTAGTTGCTTATTATCAAGTAACATAGAAGGAGCCTTTAATGTTGTCCTGGTAAAAAATAAACCCTTGAACGTTGCTTAGTCTGATCATGGTCACCATGCTAATTCTATAGATACAAGCATGTTCCAGAGTTGCCTGAGATACTTTCCAACACAAGAGTTTTTGTTGTCCAAAGTATTCCAGTTTTCCTTTAAAAAAAAATTAAATCCAGAAACAGAAGTGTGGTGGTTTTGGCCCTAACCAAAGGCCAAATACCCACCAAGCCGCTCGCTCACTCCCCCCTTCAGCCGAAAAGGGGGAGAAAATAGATATTGGGAGGCTTAGGACTTGAGATAAGGCCAGAGGGCTCACTCTGCAATTAGTGCAATGGGCAAAACAGACGCAGCACAGAATAAAGGAAAGAAAAGGTGATTTATTACTACTTACTACAACTACTACACCCAGTGAACCGGAACGAGATAAGAAGCGGCCAGGTCTTCAAGCACCTTCCCCCCACCCCTCCCTTCTTAGCAAACTTAAAACTCATCCCGATTTTACTCCCTTCTTCCCCCCCCAACATGGCGCGGGGAGGGGCAGGGGATGGGCAGTGGGGTTCCGGTGATTCCCAACAAGCTGCTTTTCTTCCCCAGATATTATCACTTCTACTTCCCCCCACC
>VZTU01024946.1:2647-19066 GCA_013400835.1 Zapornia atra | reverse complement strand
CCAGGGTCAAACCACCACAGCAGCTCTTCAGGCACTCTTCCTCAAACATATAGTGCTGCTGGGAGGTTGTTGTGGCTGAAGTGCAGGACCTGGTACTTGACTGACCTGGTACTTGACTTTGTTGAAACTCATACAATTGGCTTTGGCCTACCTATTAAGCCTGTCTAGGTCCCTCTGCAGAGCCTCCCTGCCCTCAAGCATACCTACACTTCCACCCAGCTTAATGTCATTGGCAAACTTACTAAGGATGCACTCTATCCCCTCATCCAGATCATTAATAAAGGTATTAAACAGGAGCACCCCCAGCACCAAGCCCTGGAAACACCACTTGTGACCAGATGCCAACTGGATTCAACACCATTTAACACAACCCTTTGGACTTGGCCACCCAACCAGTTTCTTACCCAACAAAGTGTATGTACATCCAAGACATGAGCAGGCAGATTCTCTAGGAGAATTCTGTGGGAAACCCTGAAAGGCCTTGCTAAAGTCAAGGCAGACAAAACGTCTTCCCTTATCCAATAAACAGGACGACCTGAGATGAAGTTAGTCAAACAGGACTAAATGAACCCATGCTAGCTTCCTGATCACTTTGCCCTGCATGTACCACATAATAGTAATCAGGATGACCTGCTCCATCAGCTTCCCCAGGACTGAAGTCAAACTAACATGCTCCCAGATCATCCTCCTGTGCCTTCTTATATATGGGGGTTATACTGTCTGATTTTCAATCTGCTTATACTTCTCCAGTTGTCCAGAACTGACAGTAAATGGTGGAAAGTGGCTTGATGAGCACCCCTGCCAACTTTTTCTGCACCCTTGTGTATATCACATCTGGCTCCACATCTTGTGGAGAGAAGGTTGTGATAGCATTCATCTAATTCCTGCTTGTTCTCCTTGATGTTCCTCAATCTGCTAACCTCCTCCTTGAGCTCCATCACTTCATCTTGCATCTGTGTCACCCACTACAGCATGTTGTCAACCTTCTCACACTGGATCTAGGTGTAGTCAGAGCTGCTGTCCTGTTAGTGAAGGTTACTGTGCACTCCTGGCAGCCTGTGACCTGGAAGCTGCCTCCTGCTGCAGGGGCACCCTCTGAATACCCACATCCATTTCTGTGGGTGCTGGGAGCACAGTCTTCCTCTGCTGGGAAGATACCATTGCTCCTGTACCAAGCTAGCAGTTCCCAGCACCCTGCCCATTTGTTCTGTTGTACAAAGTGCAGCACTCTGAGTGATGGCCCAGGAACACCCCTCACTACTAGTTTGCTGGGGGTGCAGCAACCAGGTCACTGCATTCCTGCAGGATTTATAAATGGTAGGGAGTGGTCACAGAGAGTGACTGTTTATACCTCATTCAGATATGCTGATAGGGGTTCTGGCTCTGCTGGCTTCACATGAGCAGCCCACCCACAAGCTGCTGGCCCCCAGCAGAAAGGTGATGCTTTCCTGTCTTCAAAAAGCCCCAAAGAGAGCTCTTTGTCATCCCTTTTCACCATGATCCTGTTCCCCAGTGCAGATGTATCTGCTCTGGAGCTAGTCTCTTCAGCAAGAAGAGAGCAGCTGTCAGGCAGCATCTCTATAGCATGAAACACAGAGATAGGTTCCTGCAAGACATCACAAAGAAAACCTTAGGGTGAAAGAGGAGCAAAAAGTCCAGGAGAGCACTGTTCAGGAAGAGGTTAACTCAAGCTTATTGATATAATAGGAAAACTATTGAGGAGAAAGATTTGGGACCAAAAGGTAATGGCAGAGGTGCATGGGAGAAGAAAAGAGGTTATAAAATGAATGTACAAGATTTTATCTGGAAGTGTTCAGGGAAATGATTCCTGCTATAAAACTGAAATTATATTGTGAAGTATCTTGAGAAAAGAAAATTGGGTTCTGACTCTTGATTGTTAGAGTATGAGGTTCTTTACATGTGATACACACATGATGTATTTTATTTTCCTAATACTGACCATTATTTGTATTATAAGTTTTCTATCTGCCAGTGCTTCATCTGTCGGTATTGAAAATTATATTCATTATTTTAATTTGGTGATGTGTTAAATGCATTCAGAAGTACTTATCTTTAAGGTTTTGTAAATGGCTTTTTTTTTTCTTAATGTACCTTATCTACTTCCTGTCCTTCACTTTCTCCATGTATGAGTAATGGTTTGATTTCTTGAGGAAATATTTGTAAGAAAAAATTCATTGTCTCAGCTTTTGACTAGGGACTGACTTTCTTTGATCTAATCTCAATGTGCCAAGAGAGCAAGTCACAGAGGCATAAGATGCTCTCCTGTAGATATGGAAAGTGCTCATCCATCACTTCAAATATTCAAGGTGCATTCTCCCTGTCTTACAATTTTCTTTTATGACTAATGCCTTGTCAAAATGCCAGCTCTTTTAAATTAAACCCATTTTGATTAAATAAGTGAAATAAAAGCCTCTTCTGTGGATTTTCAAATATTTGTGTAATATTACAATTTTTTTTTCTTTTAAAATCATGAATGGCAAAAGCTTTCTTTCTAAGAAGTGTTTACAGTGCACATGCTTTAATAGGACACATTTTATTACAAGTAGCCCTTAGAAAGTTAAAAATTTCATGAAAAGCACAAGATAATACTCTTAGCATGAAGCCTGGTGTCATAAATATGTGGAGGAAGACAAAAACTGTATTAACAGTAGTTGAGATTAATTTTGTAAAGTATGGAGAGGAATATGGTATCATTATATCTTGTAATAGTCATGAAGCATCAGTTTTAGGGGTATACTTTTGCTTTATGTGTGAGTTGTCGATGGGTTTCAGTACTACTTTTAATGAAACTTCACCAGTGGTTCATGCAAATATCTGAGGTAATATCCTGTTACTGGAATCCTGTGTAGCCACAGAAGATGCTGTAGCTGTGAGCCAGACTGTTTTGTGCATGTGCTTAGGGACAATCCTGGTAGGAGGGTCAGCATTGAAAAACAGTCTCAACATCTCACTATCTCATATGCTGAGAGGTCCACGTGTCATTGTAGAAAACAAATAGGAGGAAGGATAAAGGCCAGATGGATGTCTTTGTACTGGGACTTTGTTCAGGTAATAGTCATTTACATAGAATCATAGAATAATTTTTGTTGGAAAAGTCCTTTAAGATCATCAAGTCCAACTGTTAACTTAGCATTGCCAAGTCCAAACACTAAACCATGTCCCATCTACGTGTTTTAAATACCAGTAGGTATGGTGATTTAGCTGCTTCATTGGGCAACCTGTTCCAATGATTGATAATCCTTTCAGTGAAGAAATTTTGCCCAATATTTAATCTAATATGTAATATCCAATCTATACACATAGTATAAACTGTATAATATACAATCTATTGACTATACAAACAATATTCACATGAGTAACTTGAAAGAGCCAAGACTACATTAATAGGTGGTGGAAGTGGAAGCAAACTCAATACTTACGTTTCTTAGGATTAAGTTTAAATTCATCAGGGCATTTTGATTCCTTTAATGAAAAAGATGACAAAAGTTGTCTGAATTTGCAAAAGAAAAATTTTATTATTTTGTGTGTTTGAATGTGGAGGTTTTGAAATAGCATATTTTTTAGTTTAAATATGTAGACAACCAGCAACATTTTGGGTTCTCATAAATACACCTGGTGTACAAGGTAGTAGTATTAGTCAGTCTTTTCAATATATCTACAAGGAAACTTGAATAGGAGAGGGAATCTTTAATAGGACAAGCTGTTCTGAATGTCATTATGCTCTTGATGTCTACAGCCACATAAAAATGAATCTGACATGGTTTATTACAGAACAGTGATGGAGCAGCATTTGAGTGAGCAGGAAAATCTTTCGCTTGCTAGTACACTGTTATAGTTGAGCAATATTTGAAAATGAATATCAAATGGAAGCTGAAGTAAGTTTTCCTAAAAATCTGAGTTTCTGCATTCTTCAATTACAAGGCGGAAAAATCATTAATGACATATTTTCTTTCATCTCCTGTTCAAGAAAATAACATTGCATTGGCAATAGTATATTTTCAAGGCATTGTCACTATCACAGAACTGAAAATTCAGAAAAAAATTAACTTGTCTTGGTCTAAAATGTCCATATCTTCTCAGAGAGCTTTAGATCCATAATAAAATCTCTTGTGAGGGCAAGTACTTTTGAAATTTCATGTGGACTTTGTTTTTCCTTTATACATTTAAACAATCTAAGACCTGGCTCTGTGTTAACACTATAATGAAATGGATCTTGAGTCTCCATTATGAGTTGGTTTATGGAAGATATCAGTATATGCGAACTGTAGTCCTCACTCTATGTAACAACTGGTGTAAGCCCCACTACGGATATAGGTGTTTGTATACAAAGGCTTAGACCCACCATTAATATAGTACAAAGAATTATGGAACAGACAGGAAAATTATTATTGCACATAAAAAAAAAAGAAAAGACAGATTTCAAAAAGACATGTTGTGAAAGCAACAATAGATATGATCAGAATGTACTGTCTAATGTGTTACGTCAGACAATATTGGCTTTAAAGCTGAGATCTACATTACTGCTAGTTTAAAACTCCTATAAAAATAGATGCAAATCAGAAGTTCTAAATTTCCTGTATACAACTAAATACATTTTTTAAAAAATAAAAATTCTACATCATAATCCTGGAACGATAGAGAAAATTAAAATTACAAATTAATTTCTTTATAAGAAGAAATAGTACTGTCCAGATGCTTAAGGATAGCAGTAACAAGAATATTGCCCTGGTTCAGACCAGACCAGAATTAACCTTCCCAATCAGCCAGCTCAGGTTATCAGTGGCTGTTTTCCACGCTACCTGACATCACCTCCTCATAAAGGGGCTGATTGGGGAAGGATACTGCTGGGTGCTTCTAGGGCAGTCTGAGTGTGGCTGAGGTGCTGGGTTGGCCCTTGCTTTGAGCAGCACTGTAATTGGTGGGTGGGTAAAGTACTCTGTGTTATCACTGGGTGTGAGTGTAATTGGCTGTTATTTTTCTACCTTCTCAGTGCTTTTGTCAGTAAACTGTCTTAATCCCAATTTATGGAGGCTCTGTCTCTTTCCCCTCTGGGAGTGAGAAAGTGGTGTGTGGTGCTCAGCCACTGTTTAGGGCTGAACCACCACAAATGTATATATATATGTATATATATATGTACATATGGGAACTAAAATATGGCTTGCCTCAAGCACTGTGGTTGGGAACCTTCAGCTGTTCAGTCAGTAAGGAGGAAGTGGACAAGAAAAGAAATATGTCTTAAAAAATTACTTGATTTACCTGTGTCATTACAGCCTTAATTTGTAGGTTTTCATATGGACTTTTGTGGTTGCAGCTTGTGACTGTATTCAACAGTGTGGAAGCCTTACTGAAATTCTTTTGCCTTGACTGCCTTCCTGCCTCATATTCACCTTACTTGTTCTCATGCATCTGTTTGAGGGACTATGTTATGCACTTTGGGTATATGAAATTGTGAACCTGAAACGTAGTCATTCCTGGAAGTAGAACTAATAGTGTGTGGCCTGTGGCCTGAACAACCTTATAGTTTTCAAAGCAAGGCATAAAAATTAGGACTACAGTTTTGTTTTTCCCCAGATGACATATGACAAGAAAGTAGTAGAGAAGGAAGAGCTGGAGCATGAAAGAGTCATATAAATTTAGAGAATCACAGAATCACTAGATTGGAAAAGACCTTTGAGATCACCAAGTCCAACCATACCCATCCTCTACTAAACCATATCCCTGAGCACAAATTTAATTTTAAATTTTAATTTTAATTGGCTGTATTGGGCTGCAGGTCAGATTTGTTTAATAGGATCTTATGCACTAAAATACAAGAATCCTTTTAGTCTGTGCTAAAGAACAACATTCTCTACCAGAAAAGAAGTCACTCGTATTCCATTTCTTGTTGAAGAATATTAAACCCTATAGTCATTAAGAGTATTGACTTCCTTGCATGCTGTATCAAGCTTGCATTTGGACATAGTGGTGAGGAAAGACTGATCTTGAGAAAGGAAACAAAATGTAGGTTGCAGCTAGTTTTAGGTCTATCTTACATTCTCAGGTCCTTAAGTGTCCAAGTTTGAGAGTTTTGATTTCAACTGCAAAGGGTGAAAAAAGATGTGTCTGTTAATATAGAAAACTCTGCAACATATCAGGTTTAATTTTCTCATCTGCTTTGATAATATTTGATGGATCCATGAAAATACATTCAGTTAAACATTTTCCTTTTGAAAACAATGTTTTAATAAAAATTCCCTCTAATGTATCTTTTTGTTACCTATGTTATTCCTGTGCTTCCTGATGCATTTTACATCATACAGACAAGGTTTTTCTTCTGACAAGTGTTAATTCTGGAATTAAATAAAGTTACACATAGTTTTATGTTTGTGTTCAGACCCCAAGTCCTAAAACACATGGGCGTAGGAGCCTTTACAGCTCAAAATGAAAGACAGTAATCAAGTCTTTTGCACCACTAGTCTTAAATATTTCTCACTGCATATGACTGCAATGTATTACTATTTGTGTTTACTTCCTCTGTAAGCTGTTAATTTATAAACACATAACTGTGAAACTATCATTGAAAGCTAGCTCAACTTATACTATCAAAAAATATATCTTTTTTTAAAATTCTTTTTATTTGTCTTTATCTGCGACAGTGGATGCATGCCTTTGTGTGAACATTAATGTCTGATCCTTTCCAGTAGATAAGTTGCCACTTCTTGAATTACATTTTACCCCTTAACAGCTTACGAAAGGGGGTGAAGAATGTAAATGGATCTAAAGATTCTACACAACATAAGAGTGAATGACTGTCATAGACATTCTCACATTCTCATATTCATGTCTATCTGTGGTCTGCCATTAAACATGCATGAGGAAATGCAGGAATTCTTATAGCAGGCCTTTTTATTTGTATGTCCTTTGTTCAGTATTAAGTCTGTAACAGACACTGCAGAGGAAATGGTGACAATTGAGGCTTGACTAGTTAGGAAAGTATTTGATCACCAGGAAAGATACCACTATCCCACTCTTACTGCTTAGAAATTATGTTTGGATTAAACCAAAACCACTATTTTTTTGTTTTAAATTTTAAATTCTGGGTGAAATTTCAGACTGCGTTTTTTAAAATGTCACCTTTTTTTTTTTGTTTTCTATATCAACATTTTCATATCTTAGACTGACAACCTTTTCTGTGCTGGTAAAAGGCCATACTAGTTTAAAGGAACGACAGGCACCTTGCATCTGAGTGTAAAGTTGCTTCAGTACCTCTCTGTAGAAACGCTGATATAAGATTTTTTGTCTTGCTAATCAGTATGAATAGTTTTGGATCGGAACATGTAAAGCAACTGCAGGTGTGCTATACTTCCAAAATGTGCCACATCTTCTTGCCTAGCTTAAAGCTCTGCAAAGCTAATAAAACTAATATTATTAATGGCAGGGATGTTTTCTACTGTAAATGTGAGATATTGGTTATTGCTCATCATATTGTTCAAATGGAGCAGCTCTTTCTAGAAGCTATGCTAAGGCATATGGAGGACAGGGAGGTCATTCGAGACAGCCAACATGGCTTCACCAAAGACAAGTCCTGTGACCAACCTAGTGGCTTTCTACACTGGAGTGAACTACATCAGTGTATGGGGAAAAGCAATCACAGAATCGCAAAATCAGAGGTGTTGGAAGGGACCTCAAGAGATCATCGGGTCCATCCCTCTATGCATGTCATCTATCTAGACCTCTGCCAGGCCTTTGACATGGTCCCTCACAAAATCTTTCTCTCCAAGTTGAAAAAATGCAAATGCAATGGGTGGACTGTCTCGTGGATAAGGAATTGTGTGTGGTCACACCCAGAAGGTAGTGGTCAATGGCTTGATATCGATATGGAGAGGAGNGGTCAATGGCTTGATATCGATATGGAGAGGAGTGACAAGTGGTGTTCCTCAAGGATCTGTACTGGGACTGGTGTTGTTTAATATATTCATCAGTGACATAGACACTGGCATTGAATGCACCCTCAGCAAGCTTGCAGATGACACGAAGCTGAATGGTGCACTTGAGATGCCAGAGAAACAGGATGTCATTCAGAGATACCTGGGCAATTAAGAGAGTTGGGCCCATACAAACCTTGTGAAGTTCAACAGGGACAAGTGCAAGGTCCTTGTGATGTACCGTGTCCCTCAGCGAATGCCTGTACCAGTGATTTATGTCTCAACATTGCCAAAATATTGATTACTGCTATTTGTGATAAAGGGGACTTGCAAGTAAGATGCTTGTAAAGGGTTAAGGAAGACTTGTTAACAGGATGGTTTGAAGTGCCATAGAAGTGACCTCACATAAACAATGCTTCGCTTGAACGACTCTGCCTCACTGATAAAGAAGAAACATCAATTGGGACATAAATTTGAGTCTAACACCGTATTTTGAGTAAATTATGCACTCAAGGACTCTGTGCTCTGTGAAAATAAAATGACTTCCTTGACGACTTCCAGTCCCCCCCATTGGTCTCACCAACTTCTTATCTGCTCATGAATTCCTTGCTTGCCTCATTGGTCCTAAATTCAGGCAAAGTGTTTAATTGTCTATCCAAAACTCTGTAAATCCTTCAATAGGTGTCTGTCTCTGACTGATAAGCATTCCAAAGACTGAAACTTTGATGCAATTTATGAAGGACCACCTGGCACATGGAGAAACCAACCGATAAAGACAAGATACCTCTTAAAGTGACAATGTCCATCTGGGATACTGATGACTACGCATGCGTCAAGAGAGAGGGGTGAAAAGTTTAGCTGACGATGACTACAGGCCTTCATCCCCACGACCCCCGACGACCACCACCATGACCCAGTGCGCAGACGCATTTGGGAGGAGTTTATGGAAATCACTTCTTGGAACTCATTTTAATACGAAGCGGGACAGGTCATGTATATGTATAAGTGTTATGAATTCCAAACACCTCTCCTCTATAAAAAGTCGAACAACTAAGCATTCAGTGGGACTCTTCCCCCCACCTGACATGAAGTCGAGTGGGTCCAGCGAGACGTCGATGGAACCCGTGGTGGTAACTATAACTTTCCTGTAACTTTAAACTCTTTACCTTTCTTTCTCTTCTATTTTTCCTTCTCTCTCTCTCTCTCTCTAGCACCTTTCGTGAATTTTTCTATAATAATTAAACTTCCTTATGATACGGCATTTGACCTCGTTTGTGTCTTAATCTCACTCTGGGAATTATAAAAGAATCTCCCCTGACCGGGCTATTCCGGAACGGGACAGTCCTGCACTTGGGTTGGTAAAATCCTCACTACAAATGCAGGTGGGGGAATGATGTGATAGGGTAGTCCTGCAGAAAAGGACTGGATGGTACTGATGGATGAAAATCTGGACATGAGCCAAAAATGTGCACTTGCAGCTCAGAAGGACAATTACATCCTGGGTTGCATCAAAAGAAGTGTGTCCCTGGAGATATTCAGGCTCTAAACAACCTGATCTAGTTAAAGATGTCTCTGCTTTCTGCAGGGGGATTGACATTTATAAGTCCCTTCAAACCTAATGTATTCTATGATTCTGTGATTGTATGATCTCACCAGCACTGAGGTGCTGGGAAAAAACATAACTGGTTCTCTATGCAAAGATTCATAGAAAATTGGCCTAATGTCCAGATTTCCAGCTTGTGTTCACCAAATTTGATCATACTGGGTGTCAAAAAAGCACTGTAAAAAAGATTCGTACCAGAACTGCTAATGTTTTTTCTTCAAATTTATAAACTTCTATACAGCAAACTCTATAAAACTACGTCTTACAAACACTTCCATGTGAGCTTTTCTCTTGACTATATTAGAGGTTTCACCATAACTGCAAATCAGTTCTTCCGTAACATCTTGGCATTGCACTTCACCTGACTTAACCACACTGTACACGCACTACTATACTCTATGCATTACCATTTGATGAAGCCACAAAATAGTTAAAAAAACTAAAGAACTAAAGAACTTCTTAGTCATTCAAAAGCTTTCTAAATTGGAAGAGTGGAAAGACAGAATCATCTCCAAGAACAGAAAGAGAATGAGCCAAGATATGTTGTTTGTTTTGACTAATTAGATGCAATTCTTTTTTCTTTTTTGGTGTCTACTTTCACTTATTTTGCAGGGATAATCAGTGAATTTGCAGGGGTTTCTGAGTGAGTTTAGGTGTGCTATTTACAGTTATTGTAAATTCTTTCCAACTATATTAAAAAATCCTAACTATTTTCTTTTCCAAAATTTATTCATATGATGAGTGAGTAATCATAATCCTACAGTGGTCCGCATAGAATGGAGTAAGATTAATGTATGGAAAAAAACAGAGTAGGCTCAGATTTTAAAAAAAACCTTTGAATGAGCAAACGTCTGGATAAGAGTCCCGAGTCAGTCCCCAGTATGTTCATATGCACATTCTTATTTATACTAGTCTACACTTGCTAAAAGACTTCACTCTTTTCAAGTAGACACAGAAAACTTCAGTATCAGCCTTTCTGCTTCTCTACTTCTTCATTTTCACATTCAGAACCTTAAATCTTATTATCCATACCTTCCAAATTGAAGCTAGAATTTACAATATGGTAGAAAGAAAAGACACAAGAGAAAAACTCTGAATAAATAAATACTGTTTAAATTAACTCCTAAACTCATGTCAGTTAAAATGTCTCTTGTCTATATTAGTGATGAATCTATTAATGTTAAATGACTTTCAGAAGATTAAATTGCATTCCTCTGACTGGTAAGGGAGGAAGCTCGTGACAATTTAGTTAGTATACATTTTAAATTATGTGTTCTATAAAGATTATATGCTTATCCTACGAACTACATACAATCATCACTATTTCACTAGGTATACGTCAAAGGAAATACTAGATTAGAAATCTCTGGGTACCAAACATCCTTTGTCCCTGCACATGTCCCAGCAAATGAGAACACACCATTTCTCCACAGGTGAAGTATTACGGATTCAGGCATTGACAATGAAGACTTTCTACTGTCTCAATGCAGATTTGATACAGCAGATTTTAACTCAGCCATTGAGGCAAAAGAGAAATTTAATGGATATAAACTGCTGCTTTATATGGCAGCTAGATGTTTGCTTATTGACACACACATAAGTTTTAAAAAAAGATGGGTTGAGCTTCCATTATTGTATGTAAAGACTGAAAATAAACTCAGTAATATGGTGAATACTCTAGCACAACCCCAGGAGTGCTTAATTTTACCTCATGCCTCTCATTCTATATGCCAAAAGTGTGCAACGCTAAAGAAGAAATTTAGTTGATAAACACAGTTAGTATCTCTCTTTGCTTAGAAGATACCTCTAGGCAAAGTTCTGGTCTTTTTATACTTGGCAGAGATTTTGCTACTGACTTCAATGAGTTCCAGGTTTACATGTAATTTAGCCAAACAGAACTTTATAATATACTTTTCCCAGGAGGCACCATTGATATTTTTCCACCCTCTATGTGTTAATTTAATATATATACCTATAGCAATTGTTTAAGGGAGAAAAAGAAGCATTAATCTACTTTATCCTTGTATAAACAGTCTTCTACTACACTAAAATTTCGATTAGGCTAATAATGCACTTGACATTAACACAGTTTTCATTGGTCCTAAAATAGTGACCGTTTAAATAGTGAACTGCTGTGTTTAGAAGCAAACTTGATGGATAGGTGTTAATGATGAGATATTTGGGTGCTGACCTTCTTGCTCTTCTTATCAAAAATTCCTTTTAAAGAAATATTTTTTTAAAATTTATTTGGACAAGAATGAAAAGATGTTTTACCTCACGTTTGACTCCTTGCTGACATCTGTAAGCTTTTACTATGTGAAGGCTTACTGTGGGTTAAGACTCAAATATATGTCAGTGAAGTCAGTCAATGTAAGTTACTAAGTTTTAAATTAAGCATTTGATTAAGATTGCAACACATACCTTACTAGAAGCAGTACAGCACAAACATTCCTTCTCATTTTAGGAATATAAAAAGTTGTATCTGAGCTAATGTTGCAATGGTCAGTATATGGAGGAAACCACCCTCCTGTGGTGTTAAAGAATATGTATACATATATGTTTAAATCTATTTTTTCAATCCTATTACAGGTTTTGTGCTACTGTA
Source organism: Zapornia atra (assembly GCA_013400835.1). Taxonomy (NCBI): domain Eukaryota; kingdom Metazoa; phylum Chordata; class Aves; order Gruiformes; family Rallidae; genus Zapornia; species Zapornia atra. The sequence continues at coordinate 6,933 of VZTU01024946.1, read as the reverse complement.
AAATCTCTCATTAGAACTTACACTTTCTCCATCTCTGACTTTCAGCTATACATGTAAAAAATCTTGTATTTTTGTATCTTTTTGATGGAAACTAAGAAAATTCTCTCGACAATGTTATATTTAGAAAACTTTCCACGGGTGGTTAGTAAAGCAGAGAAGCTATACAATATCTAATTTGAAAATCTGTCATCTGCAGCTTCTCTACACCTGTTGCCCACAGACCAGAGTCCAATGCTTTTAACTGTGAATGGTCAATCTTCTCTTGAATCTAATCTTAGAAGTACAGAGTATCACCCAAGTATTGATATACCTGAGTAGCCAAACATCTTGAAACCATGATTCCTTCTTCAACTCAGTAAAATATCAGTTCAGATCTTCAATCTGACTATTCCCCTACCAATTCCTAGTACGCAGAGGCTGGGAAATTGTATGGAAGAGGTCCTAAAGAAATGGAGCATGATATTTAATTTGGGACCTACCAGCAACATCATTGTTTGCTTACAATTAACAACAATATACCTTCCAAAACTTCCATGTATCTCAAATCTTTTTTTTTTTTTTAAATTTTAATTTTATACACGAAGAAATATGGTAAAGGTTTCTCTGCTGTGTTTGATTCAGCAAAGTGAAAAGGAGAATTTAAACTGTTCAGTTCAAATTAAGATGTAATATTTGACTGAGCAACAGGGCGTGACACCCTTACTTTCTCCAATTAGAAAACCCATCTCTGAATCTTCAAAAAGTACTGTTATGGTCAAAATATTGTAGGGGGAGTATGAAGTTGGAAAAGATCTGGTGTCCTGTCCAAGAGGGGCTATAGCAGGATCATCAAGAAAAATATTCAGAAAGATTTCTCCAGAAGTAAAATAAGGTAAAGGTTTCTTCCTTCTCAGTTAGACTAAGTTGTCCATAGATACTGCACAGAGAAGGCTGTAAAGGCAAGACAAATTAAATCCCTCATTTTACTATTATCTGGATAATTTTCTGAAGCATGTTTAATTCCCTGATAATCTTTTTCCAACTGTCCCACATTCTTAGTTGCTTCCATATTACTAATTACTTTGCCCTCAATTTCCAGAGCCCCAGTGCCTATTTCCAGCCTGAAGCATGATACTAAAAATTAGACTGTGATGCATTCATTTTAGGTCCTTGTTGCTGCAATGCTTATCAAAGATGGCAACAACGCTGCTAGAAGCTGAAACAAGCACATGAAAGCTTATAGGACAGTGCTGAATAAACACTGCACACCAATGTCTTAGTAAGCTCTAAAACAGAGCAAGTAGGAACCATGCATTGCAGATAATGATCCTGGACGTGAAAGCTCCATTTTGAAAGCATTCATTTGTTTTGTCTCTGTGTAGCTCATTTGCCCAGCAGTAGGAGGGTATTTGCAAGTTCAGCAGAAGAAAACATAAGGAAACTATGGATTTTTTGGTTCAAAAATTTAAGACTGTACTTTAGAATTTGAACATAAGATGCAGAAGTTCACCAAAAGCTCAGAAAAATCTATTTAATCCCAAAAGATTTTTAAGCATGTGTAAGGTTTTAAAGGCTCCTGGATTTTAAAAGTCATTTGTCATAACACAATAGCACAGCTTAACTGCTTTATTTGACACTACCCCCCAAAAAAAAAAATATTCTAAATTATTAACATGTTACTTTACATTTTGTACTAAATTACTGAACATATACAGTGAATAAAAAGTTTCTTCATTATCCATATAGTACTTTTAAATCTAGGAGAACAAAGAAATAACCAAACACTAAGAAAATAAGGAGAGGTGTTTCTGAGAACACACAACATTGAATGCATGCAGAATAAATAGAGAGAAGGATTTAAAGCTGTAAGGAAGTAGATGGCCACTGGGATGCCTTCCCTCCTGAGATGAATCAACAATAACCTGCTGCATCTGGAGGGCGGAATTGAAAATGGATAATAAGTTAATAATGGTGGTGTCTGACTTCCCATTTAGCTAACATTTGCACCATTAAACAATTAAAAACATTTGGCATAATTACTTGACATAACTGACAGGAAGCAGAGGGCTAGTGGTAACATGGGACCAGAATAGGAGGGGTATGTAAGGCCAAAAGTGAGGAATATTGGTAGAGACCTGTGGGAAGCATATAGTGCAGTTCAGCTGTCTGCGGTGTGCTGAGCTCTAATTAGTGCCATTAGTGTCTTATTTTCAGGCATCAGGCATGCAGCACACAGATGTGTGCTACAAAACCTGCATCTCACCAACAGCAAAGCTCTTTCACAGGGACAGGAAGTGGTGAGTCCTGCTGGGGATGGCTGGTGGCCAGTAAGGACAATGGCCAGGGAGTCCAGCTGCTTGCTTGTGATGCAATGGCTGCTGTGTTGGGTTACTGTGACTGCTCACTGTGAGACTTCTACATCACCACCTTGATGTCTGAAAGACAGGGACTTTCTGGTGGTAGTTCCTGTGTGAAGGTGGCCTTGGGAGGCTTTTACTGACCCTTACAGCTTTAGTCACTGGGTAGCACTATGAATTTCCACTGCATTACAGAGTATGTTAAGCTTCTTTTGTATTGGATTCTTCAGAAGAAAACATATTGTATAAAAATTTATAACAATTTGTAAACATTCTATAGTGATCTGCCTCATCATAAAATTTCTCTGCAGCATCTTTCTACTGGAAACCATTTTTGATTTTACAGTCTAACAGTAGATATGTCACTGAAACTGATGAAAAGCTTTTTTTGCTTAATGAAAGATATGTCACTTGGTCCAACATTGAGTGAACATCTGTTTAAACAATTTCTTGCCTTTTACCAAAAGGTGAGCTTATGCATGTTTTTATTCCGATGGCAAACTGCAAATCAGAGAACAGTACTTGTAATTATGGTTAGACAGTTGGGAAGGAATTGCTAAGCATCCATTTGTTTGTTAGAAGGCAGCACCTGAGGGAGTCAGATGATAAAAAGCAAATTTTACTGAAGTATGACTATGGAAATTGACATATATTTGCAGAATGAAATACTCTTTTTTTTGTAAAAAGACAAAAATGTGCAGAGTCACAATAAAATATTCCAAACATAAATAACTTAAGCATCAAGACAAGGAGGAAAGAAATGCATATTATAACATGAAAATATGTCAAGTATGACATATCCAAAATGATATATGGAGAATTTCTTTGACCTGGGACTTTATAATAATAATTGGTACAACAAAGTTGTTATCTCTTCAGAAAAGCTAACGATTATAATAGTTGTAATGGTCTTTAACATCTTGAAGAATCCCTCTTAACAAATCCAAACTAGGTTCAGTTCAGATAGTGTGGAGAAAAAGAGAGTGAATTACAGATTATTATATTTTTAACTTTGATGTATGTATATTGTTAATGTGACTGCAGACGTAACACTGGACCAGCATAAAATCAACATACAAAGCAGCCACTTAGGAATAAGGTGTATTGTGTCAGATGAATTCACGGTGAGCACCCAAAGTCACACAGGGTATTTGATCTGAAGTTGTCCAATAACTGTACAGTATGTCAAAAAACCCAATAGGTTGTTTGCTTGTTTGCTTGGCTTTTTTTTTAAACCATCTTTTTATGCATGGGAGACTGGCTCATGGTGGGAAGTGAAGGTCTCAGTAACAGTACTATGTTTTCATATCTATAGTATATATATTCAGACTGCTTTGTACTCTCTTGAAGGCACAAACTTTGTACCCACAAGGACCCCGTATTTCTTGTCAGATACATCCTCCTTCTCTCCCAGCTGTATCTTCACTGTCATCATCTTGCCAAAACATTTGAGATGGAAAAAAATATGAGTACAAAAATCAGACTATAAGGTTTTCTTGATTGGCTTGCTTCAGAAATAATTTACAGCTAACACTAGTCAATAACTGTAATTTTGCAGATATTACCAAGGTATAATGACCAGAAGAAAAATAATTCAACTTGTTATTTACAGGTAATCAATTACACAGGCAATACAAAAATACTGTCACAGCAATCATGCTAAGTTAATTAAACAAAAGGCAAAATGGGAGTAATTTTGATGCTCATCTTTCCAGTAAGACTAAGTGAATTTGCTTAATATTTAAGACCAGTNCTTAAATGATTGCTCAGACTGTCCTTCTTGATTAGGGAAACTAGATTTATGTGGTGCAGTTGGAGCTGTGCAGAAATGATCACCTACTTCAAATAAACTTTCTGATAAAATAACATGTGTACCTTATGTATGTCTACACTTTTTTGTAGCTATAAGATACACAAAGATATCAGTGTGAATTAAACAGCTGCTTCTGT
>VZTU01024938.1:17859-29251 GCA_013400835.1 Zapornia atra | reverse complement strand
TCACTTGCCTTTTGCTTTACTATTGCATCTTACCCTTGTTCCTAGTTTGTTGTTGCCTTAGAGGCTTCTGTTGTTCCAGAGACTAGAGAGGAACATTTATTAAGAGAGATTTATTTGGAAAGGTCAGACTTTACATTACCTCAGCATTAGGCTCAGTCTGCAGAATAATGATTTAATTTAGAACACTGAGGTTCTTCAGACTTATTGCCTATTTTAAAATATGGCTTTGAGGAAGCAAACATATGTCAAAGTCTGGTAAATAAGGGAATCTCCATTCTGCTGATGGTTTCTGAAGCACTGGAAGCTTTAATATTTCGTTCATCCATTTAAACTTATTTTCTATTTTGATAAAAAACGATGCATGTTGTTATTTAAAAAAAAAAAAACAACCAAACCCAAAATGGCACTTCTCCCCAAAATAAAGTTTCTGCTCTAAATTAGAATTCAGGTTGCCTCACATTTCCTGTTCGAGGAAGAAGAAGAGTTATAAGCATGCAATAGACATAAAGTGGAAGAAATCACACATTTCTAATGACTGTGGGCGTTAGTCTAATTGCATACGAATAATACCAACAACTGACAATTGTGTCAGTCTGTAAATCAGTATCTGTTTTTCTGTGTTACAGTTCATTAGTGGTTTCTCATAAAGTCAGGCACAGTTTGTTTGGTTTTCTTTAATACTTGCAGTATGACAAAACTGGAGCTGTTGTAAAAGTCGAGATTTTTAAGTCAGTGATTTAAATCTTGGCTTCATTGGAAGGGATCTCATTCTACCTATTACAGGGCTTTATGCCTGAATGATTTAGTAATGTACACATGTATATATTTAAAAAAAAAGCACCCAGGAAGTGTAGCCCTATGCAGCAGCGTCTGGATATTCACATATATATGCCAGACACAGTATGAACACAGATCAAAAAGATACTATACAAGCACCTTGTAGCTGATTCAGATGTGTGGGAATGTCTGAAACAATATTAGCTGGCTATGGTCTTATAAAACAAGTGGCTTGTGCTTTGCTAAAACATTGGTGGGCATCGTAATGTGGTTTAAAGAGGTGTTTGAATAATGGAAAAATTTGGTAGATATTTATGGGCCCTCTTCCCAGCGTGAGACCCATAGGAGAGAAAGTGCTTGTTTAGAATGTAATAAGCAGATGAAAGATGCTGGGGTCATGGGCTAACCTGAGGCAGGGATTGGCCTCCTAATGCTCAGTGAGAACCAAGTAGGATAGACACAGACTAAGAGGGGCTTTGAACATGAAGATAAGCAGTTTGTATTTGTGGTAACAGAGAAGGAAATGCCTAAAGAAAGGACACTTAGGAAAAACAGTTGAGTTTGTGAAAATTGTGTTTTCAAAGACTAGTAACAAAGGTTGGATATTACATATATATACATGTCGCAATTTATGCTTCTGTAAAGGTTTGCGTGCTATAGATATGAGGTCTTAGAGAGAGAGATTGGATTTATAAAGCATGCCCTGGGCCCCAAGGAGTGGACAGGATAGGATGCTGAGAAGACTGTATGTAGAGTACTATTGCTTTGTTTTTTGGGAGAGATAAGGGAAAATGTTAGGCATACAGATTTAAGAGGTCTCTCCTAGTTATATAGATAGTTCTATGGAATTAGCATCATGTAGAGCCATGAGGAGACATCACAGATGCAGTTCAGTCTAAATAATAATAATAAGTCTGGAGTGTGGAGAAGAATGGGAAGACATCATAGATGGAGCCTGAGCTGTGTTTGTGGAGGAAATGCGAGAGAGTGTGGGACAGAAGAAGAGCAGAATACTGAGACTCTTGCTAAACATTGCACAAAGATTAAGCTAATGAAAGATTAGATTTATGGAGAATCAATATCACAAGAGGTGACTCAGGAAAGTGAGAGAAAGGATTTCAGAAAGAACTATGCTTTTTGTACTCCTTTTTGAATCTCTACTTATATTACACAGCATTGTCAGCGCTTTCTTTCAGCTTTTGCTTAAAACTTATGCTGCTGCCTGTTTGTGATCTGTTACTTCACTCACTACATGTTGTTGCCACGTATTCCGATTCTCCGTATTGTTGTCACCCTGCGATCCTTCTTAAATATCTGTTGTCTTAGCCTGCATTTCTTTATGCACTGAATCCAAATTTCTTTTTCTCTCTCTGTTTTGGTTTTTTTTTCCTTCAGAGATCCTGAGCATTCCTTTTTCTACTTATGTGTATTTTACTGATTCTTCCCTTCCTTCCTCTTCGGCAATGTCTGTATTTCATTAAACACCTTGACTAGTTTCTTGCTTTCTCTTGAGCATGGACCATCCTTCCACAGCTGATGTGTAACTTAGTATCTTCTTTTTCTACTACTCTACTGTACTACAGAAATTACCAACTGAGATGCCCTTCTGCCTTCATATTTGTAGCAATTATGGGATGCTGGAGATGGGATGTCTCCCTCCATCCCATCTCAGGATAATGAAAATTAAAGCTAAGTATCAGTTGCAGAACTACTTGAATGTCTGCATCAAAAGCTTAGTTTTTCACTAAATTAAACCATGTGTTCTCATTTATGCCTGTTGAAAGTGAATGAAAAATCCTAATGTAAAAGAACTATTTGGGATTGCCATTGATGGCAAGTCACTCATGAAACTAAGAAAACCAAACCAAACAAAAAAACCCCTCAAAACCATAACCCCCCAAAATACAAACCAGCTGCCCTTACCAATAGAACTTAATAGAATTTGTAATTTTGTTAATGAATGAAGGAAACGTTGTAATGAAAAAAATCAGGGAGATGCACAAGTAGTATATGAATTATAATTGCAAATTGCTTGTTTTGACACTGACCCTTGAAACCTCAATAAACACAGCACTGGGTTTTTCAGTCCAGTTGAGATTTTATATCTCTCATCACAGTGGTATTTGGGCATCTGTTTTGCTGAAATCCTACAAAATGATTTTCAGAGATTAAATAGACTTCAGCACGCCTGCATTATTTACAGTACTTTATGCTTAGATCAACTCTAACATGAAAAAGTGACTTGCTAAAAGCAACATGGAGATCAATAGCTAAGCTTAAAAGCAAAATTCAGCAAGCCTCATTGCCAGATTCCCCTCTCCCCATTAGACACCAGTTACCTCATAAATATGTGATCAAAAGATGGTTCTAGTGCATGCCTCTATGTGAAAAAACCCCAAAAAACTCAGTCTCCTTGGAACTGTTTAATAATACTAAGGTGACAAATTTTAAAGTCAAGATAACTGAACATGTTACTTGTGTCACATCTGTTTTTGTTACTGAAATATGACCTGTCACAAGTAAAATATTTAGTGGACAGTGCAATGAAATCACTTGTTATTTATGGGAACTTTCGAACTCTGATCAAGGCGGAGGACTGTTGTCCAAGCTGGCACTAAAATGAACATGAAGCCTGAGCCTGCCAGCTTATTTTGTGCTGCCACCTACCATTTAACCATGACGCATCTGAGAGCTGCCTAGGTTTAGCATCTCCAATCTCCTCCTCTTCTACGTATAGTGTCTCACAGTAAGAAAAAAAAACCACCACACCACAACACAACAACCTAGGATCAAAAAATAAGGGATATGTGCTTATGTACAATTTTCTATCAGAAAATTTAATCAGGGTTCTTTTAATTGAAATACTAATTTTTCAGACAAATGCCACAAAATTAGAGCAAACCTGGCTGCTAGTTACATCTTTTCAGTCATTCTGAAAATTACTCTGAAAAGTCTAGCAAAAGGTGGTAGGGAAGAGAGGCGGCAGAGTTGCAGAGAAGCAGTTCTAAACATGAACTTGATAGTTTTTTGTTTATCTTCCTCTGTGAGTTCAGCCCTTTGGGGAGACTATGAAATAGCTTTGGGCAATGTCAATCAATAACATGAAAATCACCTTATGGGATATGCTGTAAAAGCAACAATAAGAGATTAATTTCTTGCATTCAAAAATTTGTCTGAGCTTGTTTTTAAGGGGAGTGCAAAGCTGTAAAATGGCAGTTAAAAAATAAAGGTCCTTCTGGATTCCTTCCTGTTTTGGTGACAGAGCAGTTTATTGTAGATTGCAGTGATCTTATCCAGAACAATGTTAGAAATGAAGTAATGAAGATTCCAAGCTAGTTTTCAGTTTGGTTTGCTACTGAATGCAAGCAGAAAAGACACTTGTATCTACTCTCAATACATGGATACATGGGCTTTAATCACAGTCAACACCATCAGCAGGCTCTAAAGTATTTGTATGGGCTCAGTGCATTGTTCAGTTCACAAGGATGTCTCCAGCCATTTTTGAAATATATTGACCTTCACAGTTGCAAGGTCCAGTATAAGAATGGGATCCCTCCTCACAGCTGCTTTTTCTCTTGTGTCTTTTTTTTTTTTTTTTTAAGTATGAGATGTGATTCTCTTCCACCTTTGCCATGATTTGTCATTTGAATTTTACATGACTTTTCAATGAAGACTTTTCCAAACCTTTGTCTTTCCAAGCTAAAATTGTGTTGGCATAACAAAGTGTTCTCCTGTCAGTGACTTTATCCAGGATACATCTGCTCTCATCATTGCTGGACATGGTGTTAATTAGATTTCTCTGAAGCCTATCTTGCAGCAGCTGTTTAAAGTTTACCCTTTACTATGTATCCAAGAGGTCAGAGGCAAACTTTGCTTGGAAGAGAGTTGTGCAATTTGTTTCCACTTTAGGTGTTTTGCTTTTCACAGATCAATGAAACGCTGTCCCCAATTTAACTGCAACATCAGGCAATTAATCTCCATTCATTAATAATATAGTGCAGTGATATCATACGGCTCTCAGTATTTTCTAGGAATGGTACAGATTCTGCACACACACGCACACCCTGATGTAGCAAAAAACATTGGGGTGCTATAATGTGGTGATTACAGCCAAGAAATGTAATGCCTGAAGCAGCATTTTCATTGCTGCCCAAGTGAATGTTGCAAGCTGTTAGCACGTTCTTGGGTTTTTCTGTGCTGTTGGGACAGAATGTCAGAGGTGGGGCACTGTGCTGAGGCGAGGCAGCGCTTCTCCTGCTGCTGGTCCTCTCAGAGTGACGATGCCAAGCTCGCACGATGAGTAGAATGAGCAAAAGTAAATCAGGACATGATACAAGCAGAGGAAAAAGTGATACTGCAGAGTACAAGTAAATTAAAGAAACCTAACTAATCAGGCTGCTAGTAAATCTTTGTTCCTTCCTGTCCTCAGCCCCCCACCTACTCAAGTGTGTCTCTGGCATTTCCTCATGGCCAGTGGATCGAAGCGAGGCCCAGGGCTTCCCTTGGCACACTTCCTGACCTCTGCCAGCTCTGCTGCCATCCCTGAGGCTCTACCTGCTCAGGCTGGGACAGGGGAGGGAGGGGCAGGTGCGGGACAGTTGTGGCTGGTTGGGGCCAGCACCCTGGTGAGGTGGGCTCCTGCCTGAGGGGTCAGTTCACATCTCAATCTGGGCAGCAACTCTCATGCTGCCAAGGAATGGCCAGCAGCAGGGTTTTCTGGGTGTGCTGCGCCTCCCTGGTCCTGCCATGGCCAAAATCTAACCCTTTTCTGAGGGAAATGTTGGTGAGAGGCAGCTGCCTACTGAGGAAGAAGAGGAGACAGAGCTGAGGAGAAGGCAGAGGTGGTGTGGCTGTGGTGGGAGCAGGACCTGCTGCAGGCTGCTCACCTCGGTACTGTGGGAAACAGGCCTTCATGTTGCCACCATCCAAAAGGTCATGGCAAATACTAGATTATTCTGCAAAATGATGAGCAGTAGACTAATAGGTGTACTTTAAAGTGGTGATTTCATATGAAATTAAGATGAGGTAGGAAGGAGAGGTGGTATAGGTTCTGTGAGTCTCTGGGAGAAAGCAAGGAGAGAAATAAGGGTCAGAGTTCTGTCAGGCCACCCAGTGTGATGGGTGAGAAGTGGTTGCTTTCTGTACCTTAAAGCCTTGCTGAGGATTAGTGGGTGGCACCAGATCTGTAACAGATCTTTTTGGCTGTTTTGGCAGTGCCAAGACCCTTTTTTTGCAGCTGGAGGGGAACAGTAGGGAGATGCATGCCAAAAAGCCACTTTTACCTGACTTTGCAGGTGGCCTGAGTGGCTTCTGGTCAGATATCTTCCAGGCCAGATGCTATACTACTAAAGAAACTCTGTACTACTTAATGAAATGGGGAACTTTATGTTATCCTGAGGTCAATGGGAACAGCCTTGCTTGGCCCTTGGTCATTTCCACTAGATCTGGCTGGGAGCATCATCCCTAGGAAGGATTTTTGGCTAAACCTGCTTTTCTTTGTAATACCTCCCCTTTCTATTTCTATATATTTATATATTCAACATTTGGAGGATAACCATTGACTTTACTTGGAATACCACAGAGTCTCTGATACTGTATTATTGAGTCTCAGTAATAGCTAGGTATCTCAATTCTCTCTTTTCCTTGGACCTCACTGGTTCCCTCCTCTGGAAAACAAGAAACTATCAATAACTGGATTTCCTATATAATCTCTGATAAGTCTGGATTGGGGGCTTTGGTGCAATAAGTCATTATTTCTGATCACTAGCCAGCGGGTTTGAAGTTGGCTGTCTTGACTCTCCACACCCCTGAAGCTTTTTCCCCCCATCTACTAATTTCTTCTCAAGTAACTGAAACCTTGTCTTCAATGCTTACACCCCTTTTGTATGGTTTCCTCCATGCTTATCTTCACTTTCCTTTTTTTTCATGTGCTGCCTAGACAAAATAGATGAGCATCAATGTATGTCTTAGTTTATCGCTGTGTTCTGGTGATGGTGGAGAGCTAGCAAATACATATTGTCTAGTGGTCTTTGAGTGTACTGATTTGGTATGTTGCTTCCTTTCCTCCTGATATGTCTGGAAATTTCTCATTTTCTTACTTTCAGATTTCTTGCTTTGCTTTTAAGAATGATGCATGAGAGTCAGACAGTGTATTCACTCTATTAATTAGTCACTTTTCTGTTTTGCAATTCTAGCATAGCATGTTCATAGAATCACAGAACTGCTTAGGTTGGAAAAGACATTTAAGATCATCAAATCCAACCAAGCAATGCCGAGTCCTCCACTAGACCATGTCCATAAGAACCACATCTACACATGATGGTTCAGAAGTTCATGAAACATCTGTTCTATCAGCAACAAGGAACTCTGAAAATATTTGTTGCTGGGTTAAAGGGAGTAGGGTGTTATATTTTCTCTATATTCACTTTTACTTTAATTACTTTCATATTTGATGATTTGAACGCTGGGACTTCCCAGTTTTGATGCGAATGAACGCAATCGTATGTTACCAGGCATGAATGAGAATGCATGAATTTTACTCAAGGATGTGTTTAATGGTTCATTTCTCCAACAAAGAAACAGAACCAGTATAATGAGACCACATTAAATGTGTTCTAAGCTGAGTAACAAATACTTGAAAATGTAGGTCAAGCAACAATTGCAAATACAGGTAACACATAGAGCAACAGTTGGCTGAACCCTATCTCCTTAACAGCCAGAAAGCATGGGTACATCTGCTTAAACCTACAGCAGGAAACCAAAATGATTTGGCAGATTAAAATGAACACACACACACACACCCCGCAATTGGTGAAATTCATCATAGGGTCACTTTACTATGACCAGTTCTTGGGATATGAAAGAAAGTAAAGGCTTTAAGGCCTAATTTATTTAGACTTTTCAAAAGCTGTTTTGTTCTGTTTCAGAAGAAGCAGTTCTGTATCAACTTTTTGAAGAGCTTAAAAAGACCTTCCTATATTGCTTCAAAAAAAAAGATAAGAAAAATTGTCTTAACAGTTTTTCTGCCTTTTTTTTTTTTTTTAACTTTCTCCCTCTGAACACTGCCAAATACAGGGGTTTCCTGGTGTTCAGACTAAAAATGTATTCTGTACTGCAAGTCCTTCCTTACATCTGTAGTGGACCTCCTGTTCATTATTTTAGTCAACCAAATCTGGGGAGCTTTCTGTAGTATCTGTAGTATATCATGTTAGTTCTTTATTGAGGAGTTTGAAAAACAAAAAAAACAAACAACAAACCAACCAATCCAAAACTCTACATAACTGATTTGTTCTGGGCAGTACTGGGGTTGGTGGGTTATTTACCCCACACACTCCCTTCCTTGTTTCATTGCAGTAGTACAGAAACCTGATGGGTAGATACGGTGGTCATAAAATGCATGTTGTCTGGCAGTGCTCCCTCCAGACAGTTGTTCAGTAGAGCACCCTGCTAACTGAAGTGTAAAGGACGTAGAGCATTGGCAGCTAGACCTCCTGCTTTACTGTTACGATGAAGATGCAGCTGCTTCTTTTCATGTTTAGTAAAGCAGTACTGGGAACAGTGTTGTGACAGATTTCTAGGATTAAGGACAGAGGGCAGCCTTCTTCCAGAAGAGAACTGATTTGCACCAGACAAAATATTGCAGTGTGGTTCTTTAATATGTAAAAAAAAAAAAGCATTTTTAATGCTTAAAATGTAGCAATAGGGTTATTTCACCATTTGCTGTCTTTCCTCATAACATAACTGAGAAAAAGTGGTGACTTAATTTCCAGAGAAGGCAGTGATGTTCTGAATAATGCCTTAGAAGCACATATTTTTGGTGCAACATTTCTTGTTTATAATTTCTGTTTGCTGGAAGAGTGCAGAGGGAGAAAATGAAAGAAATGGGGATCAGGAGGAAGGGAAAAGGCAGCAATGAACACCATTCTATTTACACTTAACAATATCACAAAATTACTAGTCTTAACATATTGCTGTGGCATTCTGCTACTGCAGACGTTTCTTCTTCTTTTCTTTCATGATAATGAAAATGAAATACTATTTCACCTAGAAAGCTTTATGTCTGCATTGGGATTTCAACGATAGTGCATTTGTCCAGAAACCACCAAACCTTGAGATGAATAAAAGGTTTGACAGCTGTACATTGATAAGCTCTAGTGCCCTACTTTCCTGCGTTCTTACCTGTCTTATATTGTGTGAGCAAGCTGTACCAGAAGTGTGATTATTGCTACATTTCTGATCTGGTCCACCCAGAATCACAAATGATGGATTATAAGGAAAAAGGAAAAATAGATTGTAGTGGTATGCATCTTTTCCCACCATGTTATTCTTGGAAAAGTGTGATCTCCAAGTATCTACTACTATGTTGAATGTAATTAAATGAGTAAACAAATGAACAAAAGTAAACCAAGGCAGATGTTCAGCAAGATCAGTTCCAAACAGTTCAAACTCAGCAAAACTTCTAAGTGTCAGTCCACAGCCTTCAGTGAGAAAACTGTAAGTATGCATAGGGAATTGCAGGAGCTCTGCATGTACTGTAGCAGGTCTGAGGTAATTGTGCAGTTGGATCAGTCACTGACTCTCAGAAAATCTGTTATGTTCTGCAAAGCCCTACACTTCACTGACAAACCTCAGCTTGTGCCTGATTGCAACAAATGGGCATGCATAAAAGCCCTTCATTTGACACTGAAAGAAAAAGGTAGGGATAGTCTTTACCTATAGGAGATTACAAGATTCCCTCTTGCAAGCCCTTAAATAAAGTTGTGTGAGAACTTGTAAAGTACTATCCATTTAAGAAAAAGACATTTTGTTAATTTTTTGTAAAGGACTGTGATTGGAATTACTTCAGGAATCCCCAGTCCCTTGCTAATTTAGAAGTAGGTAGGTATGTAGTTACCAACTTTAGTTAGGAATAAGGAGATTTGCAAAAAAAGAAGCACAAATGCTCTAAGAGGTTCTGTAGAAAATTCATTAAGAGATGTTAAGTTCTTGTGACAGAGTTTGAAAAATGTGTGCTTTTTATTGTCACTGTGATAGTTTAAAGGAGTGGTACAGCTTTGCAACCACTTCTGCATGCTTTCTGCCTAGAAGGTTAACTTTGGACTTTAGGGTTAAGTTCCAGGAAACAAGTACACAGATTCAGCTGTGAATTCTAATTGTAACAGATCAGTTGTACAGAGAGGTTCTATTCAGATTTTCCTTTAATTTCCTGATGGGAATGACCTCTCTTCTCTCAAAAATACAATTGTCATGGAGTATAATGCTGATGGCTTTTGCTCGCTATGCTTAGCCAGCACTTCGTAACCATTGTGTTTGTTTTTCACTCCTCTCTATTTTGGAATTCAATGTAAATCTCCTTTAAGATGTTTTCTGGCATTATGCTAGTGAGAACAGGGAAAGAAAAGGAACGAACAGTCCATAGAAGCTCTGGATATCCTGCTAGACTACATATAGTAAAATCCAGATTAGTTCTGTCTTCAGTGCATGGGTGTTGTCATTACTATGGTGCAAAGTAAATGTTTGCCTCCTGAACCAGAGAAAGTTTCTGGAAGACCAGATTCCTTTCCATCATACTGTGGATGGTAAAGTTCTGGCTTCCCACGATGTTTTGCCACTGGTAGTGATAATTCTGGGAGAAAATTCTTACTGAATATACATAATCTCATGTTTTAAAGTAGGTTGACAAAAGAATTCTGTTGATTTTTAAAAAAAGTTTGCCAATTCAGGCCCATTCCCTTCCCTAGTGTATACTCATAAATGCTGAAAAATAATGCAGATATTCTGAGATGAGGACAGATTTAGTAGAGAGTTCGTTCTATCATCTCTGTGTATTCATGTTTCACAGCCCCGAAACTATGAGAATATAGCTGTGCAAAGAATGAGGGATTGGTTTTAGAAGGGATCTACAGAGGAGGGACATATGTTATGGTAGCTCTATGCACCAGCATGTCTGGAGAGAACAGTGCTGTAACATATAGTTGAGAATTGGAAGTGTCAAGGGAAGGAGTTTGGAGTTGCCAGTATGTGCTCTTCATTGCCTGATCAAATGCTGACCTGAGCACAAATGCTGTATGTGTTCAGTTAAAAAAAAGACACAATAAACAAACAGGGTGGGGGGGTGGTGGGAGAGATGTAAAAATAATTCAAATTGCTTGGGACCTCAAATTCTAGCAAGTTTCAAGGCAGTTTTCATTCCTAAATCTCTTAGGAGTCATCTCTTGCCTATGAGAACAGGTAGGTGCACTTGGAGGTTTCCTAAATGCAACATTGTGCATGCAAAATAGAGCTATTTTCTGGAAAACATTGTTTCTTCATGCAGTATCAAAAAATGTTTCAAAATTCATCACAGAAGGATGATAAAAGCCACTGAGGGATCATTGGGATGGTGATATCACTGGAAGCTGCTGCTTAACAGATTGCTCAGTGCTTGGGTTAAAGTCAGCCTTAGATAGTGTACTGAGTGTGTTACATAATTCAGAGTAAGGAGGTTTTATTTTGATGGCTTTCTTGCTGTATTAATGAAAACATGATTCACCATAGTAATGGGGACACCACTTAAAGTACACCGTAATTGCTAACATAAAAGCAGGTTGTTAATAAATTAAAACTATTTTGTTGT
>VZTU01024927.1:0-10272 GCA_013400835.1 Zapornia atra | reverse complement strand
GGTCTTTGATGACTAAAATACAAGTAGTAAATGGTGAGCTTTCTCTTGATTTTGTGATACGGGTATGGGCTGTAATGGTTAATCAGAACACAACCGGGCAAATTGAACTAGAGATAAGTGGTCTATTAAAACTGCATGATATGGGGCAAAATTCACAATTACATCCCTAGTTTACTTAATGGAAAAAAGAAGGCATCCAAAAAAACTCCAACACCATCAAGTCTAACAAATTACCTGTAACTTCTATTGTTTTCCCAAATTTCTGTGTTTACTAATAAAACCAAATAGATGACTTATGACATATTTTCCTTTTACTGATCATCTTTCTTGTCAGAGATGAGAGTAAATTCCATGAACTGCAATTCAACGGTAACTCACATCACTCTCATGAGCATCAGATGTGGCCTTGTGATCTCTGAAATGTGAAAGGAGGGCAGCAGACAGTAGGAAAGAGATTTCCTTATGTATACAATAATGACGAGAGCAATATAAAAAAATGTTATCTCAGGGGTATGACTGCAATTTAAAATTATTAGGGTGGGGAAGAGAACCTCAAAATATTTTAGAGTGGGACAAAATGTATTTGAGGGAATAAATAGATCATTAAATTTGCTTCATTTCTCAAAAAAAAAAAGGATAACAGGGAAAGGATGACATAATATATAACACTTCAAGGTGTGTTTATAAATATTAATCTAGAGAAAATTCTTAAGAAGGAATGAATATCCATGAGATTAAGTAAATAAAATTAGAGTAAGAAATGCAAATTTTCTCTAAAATATTGCTGTGGCAGAACTGAAACTGTAATTTAAACTAATTAAGGTTATTGGTTTCAAGATATAGTTAACTGGGTGAAAACTAAACTGTGTCAGACCAGATAATTTTACTGTTTTTTTCTGAGTTTAAGGTATACGAATATATAAATGAAACACTCCACATTAATTCATTTACATACCACACAAGGCCTCACTGTTGGAAATAAAAGACTGAAGTCACACACAGGTATATTGAGATATCTTCTTGAAAGTCTCATTTTAAACTCCCCCACTCAAAACTTCAAATAAAATATAAAATAGTTATCTAGTTGCAGGTTGATTTCAGGATATAAACCTAGACATATACATTTTCATTATTTTATTATTATTATTATTATTCGTATCTGGCAGTAAACTACAGAAATAGACAACAGTCAAGAGTAAGCACTGCAAGTTGAGGCAATATGATAGAATTATTTCATCTCTCTTATCAGACAGGAATTTTTTTTTTTTGTAAAAGAAAGATGTTCAAGAACGTGTTAAAACATTAGAATTATTTGGTGTACTTAAAAAACCTTAGTAAACAGAAAAAAAATGTTTAGAATGCATGTTAGTTATAATACATCTTTAGTTAAGTCATTGAACAACAGATTTGAATGAAATGTCAACGTGTAATTTCTAAGTGAATGAAGAAAAATTTTTAGCCCTGAAATAAAAAATGTGTTTAAATCATATAAGGCTGTTTTTAAATTATATAAATACCATAATTTGCAACCAAACTTCAATTTATAAAGACCATTTGCAATATTAATTATAACTTTAAAAGGCAGACTATTCTCTGATATTAGGAATGTAATATAAAGCTTATGTAATTTTACAGGGATACTTATTTGTTTTCTTTTTTAAAATGAAGCAAAGAAGTGTCTAGCAATTATTATTATATTTAATAATTCATAACATTGCAGTTAGAAAGGGGTGAAGAAGGCTAGATATAATAAAAAATTTCATTGTTCATACAGTTTAAAGCCAGAAGGTTCAATAGACCATCTAATCTGACCTCTTGTATATCACCTGAAATAAATCCCCAGTGAATCCTAGCTCAATCATATATGAACTGTACACTAAATCTGCTTTGATTTTCAGTGGCTTAACTGAGTAATCTTCATTTAAGTACATAATTATTTCCAATTAATTAAATACTTTTCTTTGTCCATGTCTAAAAACTTTTGGTTCTGTTGTAGCTGGAGGTGGATCCACAGCCTAAGTGGTTCTTTCTGTGTGAAGTCTCATGTTTTAAGAAGACTGGATTGTAACATTTGTTTCCAGTGCTTGGTGAGAATATGAATCCACTGTAGAATCTGATTAAAAGCACTATTCCAGCCAGTTTTGATCATATACTAAGTTTCATCTTTTTTTGAGTCATACAGATAATGGAATCACAGTGCCCATTCCAATGACATGTTATGGCAGAACGGGAATGTACTTCTGCACATTTGTGACCGAAGGTTAGACTATAAACCCAACTTCCTTGTGGGATTTTCATAATACACTGAGCCTTTAGTTGCACATTACTACCCTCATAAAATTTCACCCACTGCAAAGAAACTTTTCCAGACCAATATTGTAGCCTCTAGTTGTCATCTGGTTTTCAGGTGATGTTAAGCTCCTGAAAAGCCCCAAAGCAGAAATCTTTTTTGTAATGGAGTTCTGGGTGTGTTCAGATGAGGAATTTGAATATGGCACCATATGATAATGAAAAAGACACTAAATCAGAAAGAAATCAGAAGAAATCTAGAGGAACCTGTCAGGATAGCTATGTGTGTTTAAAAACCTTTTTTTGGTGTCAAACTTAGCTGAACAAAAATTGCATTTCTCCTGTTTTTTCTGGGTTTGTTGGGGATGACAAGGTGTTTGTTACTGGTGCTGCTATCAGGATATTATGTATTGATTATCCCCCTACCCTCTAGTTTATAGGGGCAAAATTACAAGGATATGAACAGGGCCCTAACCAGAAAAAGGTCATCTTTAAATTTTTAAGATTTTTCTTTTTAAGGATGCAAGATTTAAATAATTGTTGTAGTGGGAGCACCTACAGGTTCTAGAACTTGCTGGTGCTGATTATGTGGTCTTTAAAATTTTTCTTTTTCATCTTTCCTTCTATTCCTTGGTTTATTTTGTTTTGTCTAGCATATAAAACAAATTCTAATTACAATTTTAGAGAATTGCAAATACATAATTTTTTAAAGGTTTTTCTATTAAAATAACCTGTGTACTGTCACATTTTATTGGTTTGGAACTGAATCTGTGTGGAGAGTAGGGTTTACAGACTCTTTGGGTCCTTTCATAGCGTATTTCATTGTAAATACTTTTCTTCCTTTTTTTAAAAGTACAATTGAATGAATAAAAACCTGATGGACTACATTCCAAAAATGGAGAATAAGAAGATTGGTAAGCAGTGTTCATCATATTAATTTTAGGATAATCATGTGTAAAGAAAGAATTTGTAAATAGAGTGATGATTTACCGAAATGAGTAGTATATCTTGTAAATCAACTTGTCACATGGTGCTAGAGTAAAGAAAATAAGGAAACCATCATTTAGGAATTTAGGGCTGAATTCTGCTTCTAGTTTAAGCAGATTTAAGTGACTTATTTATACAGGGTCATTATTAGACACTTTGAGTGGCTTAGTGCACTTGAAAACCATAGGGAATAAAATACCATATGAAATGTGATCATCATGCATGCAGTAGATTTTTCTGCAAAAATATGGAAATATTTAAAAGACTTAGCATATCATGGAGTATCACGTGAAGCAGATTCTGAATCAGAGAGTTAGCCTGGAAGAAATGACTTAAAGATATAAAGAAAATATGTGCAACGTAAAGATCATGTTGATTCTCATTTATTGATTGCAGTGTGTTAGACTCAATCATTTAAAATAATGATTTAAGTAACTTTATAATAAGTAATAACATTAATAAAAAAGAAATTTTAATCTTAGAGTGTGTATGTAGGCATGCGACACTATTTACTATGGACATTCAACTTGGATGTCTAAGTAATGAGCTTTGCCTCCTAAAGTGCTATATAAAAGCTAATGGAGATGAGCAATCTGCAGAAAAACAGAATTGGAGCCTACCTTTATGATCTTTAGATAACCTTCTGAGTGAGACTTTCTCTTCCATTGTGCAAAAATCTTAGATGTCTGCATTAGGTGAAACTATTCCACTGAAAATAGTTAAAATTATTATTGCTGTGTATTATAATTTCATCAAGAATGGAAATGATCAACAATGGTGATATACATTTCCAGGTAAGAGAATACACATAATGATCAAAGCATGATGATTTTCAATGTACTTGTACACTATTCAGAAGTAAGAATGTAGGAATTGTTTTTTTTATTAGTTTGGATGAGTCTGGCTGTTTTGTGGGGTTTAATTTTTAATACACTAGCACATTGTTAAAACTGAAATAAATTTTAAGATGAAATTCTAAGATAAGAGTTTAAAATTAAGAGGTGCTATTGGTGACTGTGAATATAACCAAAGAAACCTATTTCTATTTTTTTATTCCTTTCAATTCTAGAAAACCCAAAGCCTGACTAAGTTAGCAAGCAATAATTCAAGGTTCCTTTGCTAACATTCTGTATTGGGTCTGGCTGAGATGGAGTTAATTTTCCCCATAGCAGTCCTCATAGTGCGGTGTATGTGTAGCTAGCAAGGTGTTGATAACACACCAGTGCTTTGGCTGTCTCTGAGCAGTGCTGATACGCACCAAGGTTGTCTCTCCAACCTTTCTCCTCTTCTCAGCAGTACTCTGGTAGTAGGCAAGATCCTAGGAGGGAACATGGACAGGACAGCTGACCCAAACTGACCAATGGGGTATTCCAATACCATGTGACATCAGCTCAGCAATAAGAACCTGAGAGACAGGGGAAAGAAGTGGAGGCCATGTGTCTTGTTACACCTGTTGCCTTCTGGAGCAACTGCCATGCGCACTGAAACCCTGCTTCCTGGGAAGTGGCTGGACATCACTTGCTGATGGGAAGAAGAGCATAATCTTTTGCCGTTACGTTGCTGCTGCACGTGTCCTTTTTGCTGGTTTAAACTGTCTTTATTTTAAGCCATGAGTTTGCGTTTGTTTTTTCCATCAAAAACTGAAACTATCACACATTCTTACTACTTAACATGTGACCATCAAGTTAGAAACCTGTATAACAAAGTCACTATCTAAAAAGAAAAGTGCAAACAAAAAAATATTTTCTTAGTCTTAATTTCTAGGGTAATATATCACAAACATACACTCCATAACTTCCATATTTCTTCTATCTGAGTTTTTTTAAAGACTTTGAGGGGTGGGTAGTAGACATGCTTTAGCATCCAAGTATACTTGCTCATGTAAGTAAAATGAAATGCTTTTTTAGAGTTTCCTTCTTAAATTTCCTTATCAGAAAAGGTGCCTTCTATCCATTCAGTTTACAGATTGAATTTCCATAAGACTGAATGCATCCCAGATACTAACTTAACCTTTTATTGTGACAAATACAAATTACTTGCTGACTTTGCCTCACATTATATATAAAATGGGCAAAATTATGTACTTTAATGAATATTTCTGAAAGTATCACTACTAGTACTTTTCTGGTACCTAGACAATGCCCAGCAGTATATGGATATGTAGCTACCTCAGTAGTAATTTCCATTTGTCTTTATACCATGGGTGATGAGCTGGTGTTTTTAACTCCAGAGTCACACCCTTTAAGTGACCCAAGCAGGCTTGCCTTCTTGGCTTGGAAATGCTGCTGCCAACCATCTTGGGCTCATTCATAGATCTTTGCATAATATAGCAAAAAAGACAGTGTTTTCCTTCTGTGGGCTGCACCTCATAAAACACAACAATGTATTTCCCAATAGAAGTTATTTTCATAGTTAAAGTGTTAGAGGTCTATATGCGACCCTTGTGGGTACAGCTCACTCAAGAATCACTTAGGAAAATGTGAATAAATTAAGATGAGAACTCAGGAAATGTTTGTACAATAACTTGACACTACAAAATGTACTTAGGGACACATTTACTGTGTACATAATAGCTCTAGTGCTGACTTTTAACAGTCTTACTTGGTGACAACTGTCTCTTTAAGAATTTGACATTGTATAATTTGGGACTGAAGATGATAGAGCCATGTGTAGGAGATGTTGCTTGTTTGTGTAGTAAGTAGAGAACTGTGCCTCTGTAAGCTTCAAAAGGTCAGAACTTGATTTAATAAACGTATCTTCCCAGAAAACAAGCTTTCTTCTTGAATGTGTAACAGTGTTAGAGAACTGCATGTCTGGAGACATTGCTAATACGCTTGTGAGACCTTTGGCTGTATCCAATGCTGTCTTTAATAGTCATACCTGACTTTGAATAAGCGACTATCCTTAAAATGATATTGCTTGATCTGTAGGCTTTATATCACCTCTGCCTTATGCAGTACCACTTATGAAGGTGTAAACCTGGGATTCCCACATACTCTATATGCCTTTATGCTCTAGTCTACCATATCCTCTTATCAGGGGTTTAGTAGTGCCCTTGTTGGTTGGTTTTAACAATACCTTACAATCCCTCTTCCATTTCTTGCTCCCTAACCACCAGTACTATAGGCTTGTTGATGCTTGAAGTGCCAAAAAGCTGTGTCAACTGAGATAGAGTTTAATTAATTAGGTTAGGTAAAATATCACAAAAATGAACTAGGGAAAACTTAACAGTTTAGGCATTCTGACAGCTACCACATCACCTAAATAGAGTGAGTTGTCCTACTGTCCTGGAAGTCCTGTGGGCCTAAGTGGTTCAGTTATAATTTTGGCATGATGTTAAAATGAGGAATTTAAGTCAGAGAAGGGAAACAATTGTTTTTAGAGATTATAAATTAGCTTTGCTTAGGTTTTGCTTGGGTAAATACCTTGACCAAACTTCAAACAATGAGCTGTATTAGGGCTTGAAAGTATCCCTAGGTATCTCATATGCTAAGAACTGTTACCAACCATAAGATACTGCTTGATCCCCTATAATAAACATATAAAAAACATATAAGTATAACCTAAACATCACTAATGAAATTGTATTGTACTAAAGGTAGCTGTCATGCTTTGTTTTCCTCTTCTGAATGGAAGACTAAACCAGGAACAATCATTCATAAAAATCACAGAATATGCTGAGTTGGGAGGGACCCATAAGGATCAAGCCAGCCAAGTTAGAGCATGGGACTGAGGGCATCGTCCAAATGCTCCTTGAACTCAGTCAAGCTCAGTGCTTTGACCACTTCCCTGGGGAGCCTGTTGCCGTGCCCGACCACCCTCTCAGTAAAGAAACGCTTCCTAATATCCAAGCTAAACCTGCCCTGTCTCAGCTTCATACCATCCTTGGGTTCTCTTCCAAAGAAAGGAGATCAGTGCCTGCCCCTTTGCTCCCCCTCGTCAGGAAGCCATCAGCTGTGATGAGGTCTCCCCTCAGCCTCCTCTTCTCCAGGCTGAACAAACCAAGGGACTTCAGCCTCTCCTTGTAAGTCTTCCCCTCCAGACCCTTCACCCTTCTTGTTGCCCTCCTCTGGAAATTCTCCAATATTTTTGTGTCCCTCTTGTACTGTGGCGCCCAAAACTGCACACAGTACTCAAGATGAGGCCGCACCAGTGCAGTGTAGAGTGGGACAATACCCTCCCTGGACTGGCTGGCAATGCCATGCTTGATGCACCCAAGGATATGGTTGGCCCTCCTGCCTGCCAGGGAACACTTCTGGCTCATGTTTAACTTTCTGTTGACCAAGACCCCCAAATCTCTCTCAGAGTGTCTGGCCTCCAGCACTTGATCCCCCATCTGTCTAGGGTTGCCCAAATGGACAGTTTTAGAATGACTTGAGAGAACTGGAGAAATTAAAGTTTTGGTAACAACTAGAGTACATCCAAGAGAAATGGAGATAAAATTAAATCATTTGCTTGGGAAAAGGCTAGCAAAATACAAACCCAATGGTGAAAATAAAATAATGTTCTGAAGACTATCTAATGTGAAGTATTACTATCTATGAAGAATTCTGTAGCATAAAATGATAAGAACAAAAATGTGTTGCTTAAATGATATGTTCAGAAGATTTCATACTACCTAATCAGGCTGAAAAAAGAAGGCGCAAAGATTAAAATAAACTGATTTTAACTGAAAAAGGCAAAGTGAATACCTCTATTATTTAACTGTTCTGTTAGCATAGGAAAGTTTAGGCATAAAACATGGAAACGGGGTTTCAGTATGTAGATTTGATCTGGGGTTTGGACATGTAAGAGAAAAAGGAAAATATGACAGACTGCTAGTTTATAATCAGCATATATAATTTCGTTTCAGAATGCAAATATCAGGAAACAGGAGCAAAGGTGATAATGAAGGAAAGAATTATGCAAAGTTTGAAATTGTTTGGCAACAGCTTGTAAAAATTAAAAGATTCCCAGGACTAAGTATAGGCTCATGCTTTTTCCCTCTATGAAGTGCTAAGCACTTCCATGAGGCACTAGGTCTATTAATTTTCCTAAGAAAAATGGAAATTTGATGCTCACTCGTTGTAACTTGCCAAGTAGTTTCAAAAGGTCACTTGCATAGCCTGACATTGAACTGGCTTGAGTCAGCACTCAACCAACAAATCACTTGGCTTGTATCATGGCCCAGTGGAGCCAAAAGAGACTAAAAAACACAAGAAGGAAGAAGGATTTAGAAGAAGACTTGACCTGCAAAAGAGTTTGAGTAAAACAACTGTACGCATCCTAAATAAAATTTGTTGTGAATCATCATGATACTAAAACCAGGCTATTTGCCATTGTATCTATGTGGCAATGTAGAATAAAGTCAGGATGAATCACTAAGAGATGGAAAGGCAAATAGTGGAGCTACACAGTGAGCAGCAAACATGGATTATTTCTATGGTTGAGCCATACTGAAAAAAGCCAAGAGTCTTTATAAAAGAAGATACATTCATATATATTAAGGCACTCAATAGTTAACTTCATCTGCTAGACAAAATATATATCAAAGGAGGTCACAAAGTAGATAAAACAAAGGATTTAAACAAGAATCAGTTATTCTCTAAGGAAATAGTGGTGATGCAGGTCAGTTTTTAAGTGACCTGGACAGTGAGGTCAAAGGGTGTTTGTGAGAGGAGAAAATTTTGGATCTTATTGAATGTCCTTAAGAATCAGTTTAGGTTTCAGATGTGCTATGTGGTCACACAACAGCTTAATTTAGTCCTTCTACAATGGGTATTAGAATTTTGCTGAGAAAAAACACAGTCAATAAAAAGACAGAGATATCAAATTCAAAGTGGTTTCCTCAGAAAATATGCAAATGCCTGTGTCTGGCAATTTAATGCAACTAGGGAATACTGTTTTTTATTACTTCAGTTCATTCAAAGCTGTAATTCAGTTTTTGAATACCAAGATGTACAAACACAAAATCCTGGTAAATATTGGAAAGTCTGGCTGTTACAGAGCTTAGATGATGGAAGCAATTAAAAGTTCACATTTATTTGGTGATAATGAAGCACTGCAACATTTTCTTCCTACTATTATGATAAAAAACAAAAAAAAAGTTGCACTGGGAAAAAAATATATATTTTCTTTTCCTTTTGTCCCCCCCCATCACAAATGTGAAGATAATGACAAAGAAAGAACATTTAGTCTAAGAATGTGTTTCTTTGTGGTAGCCCTCAATACCTCAGTTGATCATCCTGGGATCCCCCTGAAGTCAGCGGAGGGAAATACAAATTTTTAGGGGGTTATTTGTCTCACATAGTTTAGACCTTTACTGTAAGAATGAAATGGACATCAACCTGAAACCATCTCTCACCATTTACAGGACAACTTAGACACAGATGACTATATTCTCAAATTGTATACTTTCTGGATCCCACTTCTTCAGTCTCTTAAGCTTTTTTCTATACCATGAACATTGCTTTGGCTCCCTCATGTTCAATGGCATTTCTGCAGTATAAATACGTACCCCAGGAGGGCAGAATCAGGTGCTTTCTGATAATTATGAGATTTTCCCTCTAATTTTTTCTCATAAATTGTCTAGTAATTTTCTAGCAAAAGTTAAGTATCTAATTTTAGATATAGGACAATTTGAATGCTATTCTTCAAAGCTAGGAATGAAAAGGAGTGTAGTAAGACATGTAGTTTATACAGAACCTTTCTGGGAATGCTGAAGGACTCTAGTTCAAAGTAGAAAACATAAAGTGATGATTTAATAAAAACAAACAACAAACTACATAGAAAAGGGAAAACGCTTTCAGTGAGTTTCAGCTTTCACAAAGTGCTTATAGAGTTTGTGAAACTCTGTAAACTTTGAAACAGAGGCAACCAGCAATGTTAATTTTGGATGTGCTTGACCAGAAGCAGTTAATATTAATCAAGAATATACATATATATGTGAATACAGAGCGACTCAGAAGATACAGAAGAATAAAACTGGTTCAATTTTAAAAAAAATTAAAAAATTAA
>VZTU01024926.1:20421-40020 GCA_013400835.1 Zapornia atra | reverse complement strand
TGTTATTCAAGCAATTAGCAATGATAGCATTCATATAGAGCATAGTTGTTGAGTACTGGCTTACAAAAAATTCCGTGGAGTGTAATAGCCACACTAGGATAAAGGCACAAGATTTTACAGTAACACAATCTTGTTATCAGATGGTTCAGTTGATAAATTTAAGCTCTTTTGACAAGAAAGTTTTGACTTATTGCTGTTTTGTTGGACGTCTCATCTTTCTGTCTCTCCCTGACCCATGCAAACTTGCCCATTGAGTTGTTAATGTTGACAGCAATTTACTGGGAGCAAACATACACCCCCAGGACCGCATAGTAGAGACCACAGCATACTACACACTTGTCTCATGGAACACTGAACTTGGTCTCGCTCAAAGGGTGAATACAGAGCACAGCTAGCCCAAGAATCTGGGATAATGCAGATCAGCTGCAAGGAAGATTGCACTAGAGAAGACAGTGAGATGGTGGAATGAGTCAATTGTTGGGGGGACAGGTTTTTTTTTCAAAGGCTTATCCTTAAAGCCTAGGGGAACCCATTTTGAGGTCCAGTATTCAGGTTTCTTTTGGATAGAATAATACAACCAAATATCCCAAGAAAATTAAGCAGTCCGAAGAGACCATTATCTGCATAAATCCATACTATGGCACCCATTTACACACAGTACAGGAATAATACTATTGTACTTCAAAAGTTTGCTATGAGACCATCACTGCACTATAGATGAGGAAAGAGAGTTACATTCTTCAGGAATAAGACAAGGGCCTCTCTGGGCTGCTACTACTAAGGCCAAAAGAACCCAATCAAAACAACCCATCCAAAAACCTAACACTCAAACCAAGCTTACTTCCCACAGGTCAAATATCTCCTAAAGAAGATATTTATCTCTTGCACCTATACAATAAAACACTAGTTCTGTGTAAAAACATGAAAAACAGTGCAAGCACATGTCAGTATTGGTGATTCAGACAGAGCATTCTCACAATTGTTGAGGACTTCTGAAAGCTAGATTCTGGGATTTGCAGTTAATAAACAGGACAACTGAATTACAATTATGGAGCCCATTTAAAGATTTTTTTTTCTTTAAACAAAGTGAACAAAATACTCCATTTGTTATACACTTAAAATCCAGGGAAAGGTACCAAGCATATAGGACTCAGGAACACACTTCCCTTCAGTATCCACCTGTTACAACTTTGGACAAATATTTTAGTTAGTCTATGAATTATTTTCCTATCCAAAATGAAAGAAGAGAACTTCCCTAGAAAATGCATCAATAACTTCAGCTCTACATTTACAAGCAGCTAGGGCCAACCTATAACTTGCAATAATCAAGATACTCAAATGCTACTTCTAAACAGAAGCCAAAGGGAAAAAAGAAAAAAACTAGTTCTTAACAGCCTGGACCAAGGTTTCTCAAAAGCCTATATTTGAGTTTCTTACCTCTCCAGCAGACAAATCATCTTCCAGGAAGACAAACCTTAGACTACATACAGCTCTTGCTAAGCAAGACTTTCCTCCCTGTAGCATTATCTTTTTCTTCAGTTCCTTACTGAACACAGCTTTTTCCTTTTTAGCACAAAATTACCTTCAGATTTTCGTGATTTCCTGCTCTCCTGTTCTTCCTGAACACTCTAGACTAAATGCTTGAGAGGGTCCTGGCTGGTTTATTTGCTATTTAAGGAGCCAAACACCCTCCCACTTCTTACTCAGGGGAGATTAATGCTTGACTGGAGCCACCTGTTAGAATTCTGCCTCTCTGCTTTCCTCTGATAAAATTCAGGTGTGTGAAACCCAATGCCAAAGACTTTCAGGCTGGAACCATCCACTGTTATTCCAATAGACAACATCCATTTTTGTGAGACTAAGTGACTCATGATAAATGAAATTACATGGCATAAAGATACTTATTTTCTCTTCCTCATTGTCAGAAACAGCCAGTAAAAACAATCCCCACAAAACAAAATAAACAAAACCCTAAACCAAACCAAACAGACCTTCCACAAAAACAGACTGACTGAAATCGAAGCCAGCCCAATGCTTCCACCTGAACTCTGTCTTACAGAAGACACAGTGCAGCTATGGGATGAAACACAGTGAATGAGAAGGGTATCACTGAGCTGCATTTCTTTGGGGTTATTGCTAGCTATGTAATCATCTCAGAATAGTATTTCCTACCTCTTCTATCATGTCTTTAATTCAAAGGAGATGTGAGATCTCTTCACTTCTCCAGAAAAGTAATAACTATTTCAGAGCTTGGAGAAGAAATGTAACAAATGCTTGCTTATTCCACTCTCAACTGTCAATATATAGAAAATTTGAGTTGAAATTCAGTCAATTATTTGCCTATCATATAATGAAAATAATCCCTAATATCATGAACATAATTTCAGATCCATACATTTTACTGCATATCATATAGAAATTATCAAAAATTTGACCTGTTTTTGTTAAACACATCATCATATGCTATGAACTTCTTACTCACTGCAACAAGACTTCTACATGCTTCTTAAAACTGGAAGTCCTTCAACTGTCCATGCTGCTAGCTTTTTCTTGTTTACAGTAAACTCAGACTTTAATTCTTCAATCTTTCAGAGTACATTTATATCACTAAATTTAATTTCAAATCTAAAGCAACAAAATTATTTAAAACAAGGAATGCATTCATTGCAAACATACAGAGGAACAAATGTAATTTAAAATTTCTAAATAAATAAATAAATTTATTGCCTAACAAGAATAGTGAGGGATTCTACAAAATATGGAACACAAAATGAAAAGTAAATGTGTTTCTGAAAAGAACTGTTTTGTAAATGCAGAACTAATATCAAGTTACAGAATTTCCTTGAACTATGGCTATTACGTGGCCCCAGATTTTTTCATCAGGAAGAAAATCAAAGAAAAGGAAAAGCCCAGAATGATTTTTACATACTTTTTGCCTAATCAAGCATGAAAATTCTGTTGGGTTATTTTTTTCTTTGCAGAGAAAAGACTTGCATAATCTGGCAAAAATCAGGCTCAGTGAAAAATTCTTTCCTTATTTAAAACTAAATAAGCAATTAATTAAATTGGATCTGCAGTGCCCATTTTACCTGATTCATATTGAGTGGAAGGGTGCATCCCTGTTGTTAATCTGGCTATTAGTTTTATGATACTGTTTCCTTAGAGTGTGCTCTCTTTACATCTCTAGTTTGCTATCCTTTGAGCCAGGCAGCTACTTTGTGTTCAGCTCAAAACAGACTATCGCCATTTGGAAATGCTATGACTCACATTCCCCAAAGTGCTTGGCATGTAACATTGGAACCAAATTTTCAATGGAAGTAAACATGCTGTGGGGTAGAGTTGTAAAGCTGCTACTACAATGCTGTCCAGCTGGGAGATGCTGGAACTCAATTCATGTTTTATATTTGATATCTACATGGAAACCTATCTTCTTTAAAGAGTTGGTCCCAACTGGGATGCTAATCATCTGAAAACAAAATGCAGAGCTGTATCAAAAATCTGGTCTAACCTTTTCTTTTTTAGGAGCTTTGATTCTCTCTCTCTCTCTCTTTTTTTTTTTTTTAAATGTTTTAAATGAAAGACCCTCAACCAAATTGTATCTTCAATTTTTGCATAAGAAAATTAGTAGTTCTTACAATGATCAGTTTCCGCCAGTGTTCACTGGAGCCTTTTGCCAGACTTGAAGGTTGTAGTTTGAGAAATGTATCTTTGGTGATAATACCTCATTCACACTTTCCCATTCATCCTGTCCCTTGTCACCCTCTTTAATTCAGTCAGTAAGGCTGTATGTGGGACTGACAAATAGGAATAGGAGAAATAAATTGTACAAAAGAAGATTTGTTTCTTCACAGATTTCACCATGAAATCTCTCAAAAGCCTGTAGTAAAGGTGTACTAAAATTGTAGAAATTAAAACTGTCAGTGGAAAAAGGAGTGCTTGAGAGCTGCTCATCAGCTTTGCAATCAGGCTGCAGATATTCATGTCAACGTCAGAGCTAATATCTCTTGTGTTAAATGCCTGTAATGGAGTTAATATAATAGGAAATAATTAACTGGACAATAAAGTTGAATAAAATTAAGGATGTAGACAGTACATTGCAAGACATACAAATAGATCACAGCTGCCAAAAGGGAGATGTTCAGTTACAGTCTCCACTCCTTTCTTCCCTTTTTTTTCACTTGATCCAGCACACCTCTAAGATATAACTTGTCAATTCATTAGAAAACTTACCCTTAAAAAAAAAATGTTTTCTGCTAGGTTAATGAATCAAGTAGGCTTAGAAGATGGTCAAACACTAGCATTGATGCTAGTTTTACCTGTGAATGGGTAGGGAAGAAAGGAAGAGCGGAAATGTCCTTGTTGAGAAGGGGGAGTTTCTTGGTCTGTCCAGTCTCTATATCTTCTCTCAAGTACTAGATAATTCTAAAAAGAAGACACAAAGTGAGAAAACCAATATTCTATATTGCCAAGTCAGAAAGGAAGGAAAAAACCCCCAACCAAATCTGCTAAGATAACTTGTTATTTGCACTATTGTAGTGGCTTAACCCCAGCTTGCTAGTAAGCATCAGACAGCTTCTTGCTCACTCCCACGCGGCGGAATGGGGGAGAGAATGGAAAGAGCAAAAGTGACAAAATGTATGGGTTGAGATAAAAGTTTAACAGGTAAAGAAAAAGCTGCAAACACAAGCAAAGAAAACCAAGGAACTCATTCCCCACTTCCCATTGGCACGCAGGTGTTCAGCTGTCCACAGGACAGCAGGATTCCATCAAGCATAATGGAGACTTGGGAAGACAAATGCCATTGCTTTGAATGTCTCTCCTACCTTTTTCTTCCCGCTGCTTTTATTGCTGAGCATAGGTTCATATGGTATGGAATAACCCTTCTGGCAGTTGGGGTCCACTGTTCCAGCTGTGTCGCCTCCTGGCTCCTTGCCCACCCCTAACTGACTCACTTGTGGAGTGAGAAGTAGAAAAGGCCTTGACTTCATATCAGCACTGCTCAGCAATAAGAAAATATTTCTATATTATCAACACTGTTTTCATCACAAATCCAAAACACAACCCAATACTAGCTGCTCTGAAGAAAACAAAATGTATCCCAGCCAAAACCAGCACAATGCCAAAGTAAAAATATTAGTTACAATAAAAGCCTAGTTAGCAAGCACATTAGAGGAATACATTTCTGTCCACTATATAAAAAAGATGGAAAACCTAAGATCTTGTGAGTTATAAATTGAAATTATAGAGTAGGAAAAAAAATAATGCTTATATACTATCATTAAGTTCTTAAGACACAATGGCTGATATATTAGCTGTTGACAACCTCATCAGGTCCAAAGAGATTTACTGTCCTTGGCACATTACCTAAGACCGAAAGAAATTGAAGAGTACCTAAAATATTCTTGTCTCCACCCTTGTTGATGAAACATGAATTAAGTCAGCAGATTGTAGATCAGGCAGCTGGTTTCACATGCCCTAAACAATATCATGTAAGTCACTGTGCCTGCAAAATAACTTTCTCCAGATTGGACTCTTCCACTAGGTCTCAGGTACTCAGCAGCTCCATCTTCCTCAGATTTCATATGCTCACTGATTTCCTTGTTTCTCACCCTCATCTACTGATTTTTTTTCTGTTCCTATTTCTAATTTAAGAATGATCTGTTAGTTCATTAACAAAACACGCTGAGAAGATGCTGAGAACACTGTAAACAAAATCAGTGGGTTTTCTTAAGGAAACAGTTTCAAAAAAGGTTGATATGATTGAAGCAGGAACCTATATGGTCCCCAAAGTAATATTTTCTGTAATGGTTAGACCTAAAATGTGATTCTCAATACAGACACTCATCTTCCAGAGTGACCCGAGAATCTATTAATAATATTCTATTTCTTCCCTGCCCTGAGCCAGCCCCCACAGCATCATCTTCTTCATGTATCCAGGAATGCATCTTCACATGTGGCTTCAGAAGGAAATTTGTGCTATTACACAGAGAATGCTACAGTGAACTAACAGATTTTTCAGGCACATTACATCTAAAAGCAGGTACTTATGAGAAGAAATGTTTCAAGAAATATAAACTTCTCTAATTCTTAATAACCTCTCAAGGCTGCACCTGCTGGCTCCCATGCTTGTGTCTCTGTGATATACTGAAAAACTGGACAGTGCAGTGATGTCTGGTAGCGGGAGAGCAGTGGGAATGCATCTACTGAAGAATCTGACTTTATGACAGTCTAGCACAGAGTTTTTTCTTAGTCTTCAGCTCTCAAGACATGCATGTCACATTTCCTGTAGCTAAAGAAGTTTGCAGTCAGTGCTAGACTGGATTCTGTAGATGTAAATCAGCATGTCTGATAAATCAAACAATACATCAATTTAGCAGATCCCATAAAGGGGGGAAGGTGATGAATCAGACCTAATGCATATTGCACAGCTAAGATGACCATTTTGTCACACTATCAGTAAAATTTTCAGTTTGAGAGGTAAGAATACCTTTTAAAATTATGATCATTTCAGAAAGGAAGTTCTTTGCTCAGTCTGTTTGTAAACTAAATTCACCAAACTGATGTGCAGGGACATCTCTGTTTTAATTGGGTTTCCATCGTAATTAGACGCTATTTCAGTGATATGTTTCAACCTACAGAAATGTATTAATAATGCTTTAGTTCATGTCAAAAATGTTGTATTCTTTTCCATTCTTAAGATGGTATTTTAAAGCAGTAATTTCTAAGAAAAACCTAGAGAAAATGAACATTAATTTTTCCTATATTAAGAATAATAACTTAATTAACTCAGTAGAGCTTAATGATATACTGAAGCAACAGACAAATTATTGAGTAACAATGTTATTAATAATATTTATTCTTATGTAACAATGTATTTCTTTTTATTATTAACTTGACTTTCAGAGATATTGGGCAGTGCAGTAGATGAATACTAAAGCTGAAGCAACTGATAACTTCTGGAGTGAGACTATTGAAGTCCTAACCACAGCTGAGGACTACTCACTGTCAGCCTCTTACAGGGTAATGGCTGCAACAGTATGTAGGTTGTCCTAACTAGTACAGTTGTGGGCATTCTCTTGTCCGGGTTCATTTTATCAATAACGTTAAATAACCAGTCTGAAAAATTAATTCAGATTTTGTGTCTGATTTTGTCACTTGTTGAAAGGTGATTTTTTAATAGGATCCCTCAGCAGGTCAGCAGAAATCAGCAGCACATTCCTATGCAACACATTTATTGCGAAAACCTTCAACATTTTCTTTTAATACATTATCCAAGGAAAGCATTATCATATATTTGAGGCAAATCACGGCAGCAGAAGTTGATAATTTATAGCCATTATAATATTTAAAATAGAATAAGCAATAATACAATAAATTTGCATTGATTCAGAATAGCAAATAAATATTTGACCGTTTCCTGTAAATGCCAAACCCTTAAAGAACTCACAAAGCTGTACATTAACAGGGTGAGTGTGAGCCTATTTACACGTTTTTTCTGAGTTGTCCTCACATGAGTTAGTTACTGGCAAAATCTACAGTGTCTAGCAGTCACATGAAAAAAATATGAAGAAGAATCAATGTAGAACATCCACCCAGAGTAATCGAGGACAGAGGCAGTGGCTATAAGTGACAGCTTTGGTGATTACTCAGTCTTAATCTCTAAGAATAAAAAGTTGGAGAGAAGACCAAGGAAGGAATTGTTTGATGCATTATTAATTTATTTATGATCTTACTTCAAAGATATACTAAAATTTTAAGTGAAGATTCTACTGGAATAGAAACAAATAACACTATGCTACAAAATGTCTTCTATTCATCTATTCAGAATCAGATCTATTTGTGTTTTTGGACAGATGGAAAATTTTATTGTTGTTTGGACTCGTGTAGCCGATTCAGCTCCAGTGAGGGGAACAGAATTTTGTTCCCCAGTCCACAAAGATGTTGTCAATTATACAAGGCAGTTTTATTTAACTTTGGAAAAAAAATTGCCAGGAATTATACATTCTGTGGATTTTGATCTCCCATGGAATAAAAATAGGATTAATCTATTTTAATTTTAAATAATGAGCAAACAAAACTTGCTCTGAAACAATGCCATAGGAAAGAATTTTCTTATAAATGTACACAGCTATTTGCAGTGCTGCATTTTAGTTGTGATAGTGTTTGCCCCAGCTGTTGGGCTCCGAAAGCATGTTTCCCAAACTAGTGCTGCCTGTACCATTTGCAGATACAGTACATCTTCATCAATGTCAAATTCAAAACCAGCCTCCTGAATATATGTTGTACTTTATATTCTAGTGGGCTTTAAATCTTTGTTTAAAGGCTTCTGTCCTTTTTATTTTGGAATTTAATTTAGTCATGGAAGGTTAATTAGTCTTTAGATTTGTAATTAGAGCAGTGATTCAGCTCTTCCATCCTCTGGTATGGTCAGTTTTATATTAGAGTGACAAAAGAAGAAAATGCAATTTATCATTTTATGCAAATATCCTATCGGCTTTAAATGAAGTGGAGATGGAAGTCTTTTCAATTCTTGACTGTGCAAGAATCATAAGCCAAAAGATTTCATTAGAAGCAGTAGAAATAATACAAAGGAAGAAGATCTTATGCCTCATTTATGGGAAACTGTATACATTAGTGGGGACTTCATTACTGAATGGAGGGGGAGGCGGCAGCTTCTCTAACCAAACTGTTGTGCATCAGGAAATGTTGTTTAGACAACCCCCAAATTTGAACACATCAACTTCATCAGCTTTTGAGAAAGCATTATGGTAGAGTTTTCCTTTGACTGAAAAATCTGTATATAACTGATAATTAAATGTTTTAATAAACTTATTTTGCAGGAAGCCTTTTTGTAATTTAAGCAGAAAGGGAATTGGTCTTTTGTCAGAATAGTTGTTGGAAGTGAAATCCAAGATTCAATCACATCTAGACATCTACCAAGTCTAAAAAAGCAAAATCCTCAGTTATGTTTCTATTTACCTTGGTCTGGTTTACTTCAGGTCACATTAACAGGGAAGTAAGAAGTCTGTATGGCTCAGTAAAGAATCAGATAATCAACAGGCAATTGATTGCTTTGTCTAGCTGTGCAACACATCAAATGCCACGTATTCCTTGTCCAGAATAGCCCGGTAAGAGTCAGTAAAACTATGGATGTACCAGTTAAAGTTGTACTCTTGTCACATGAAATGTTATGCAAGCACAGGAGAATATTTGGACAAAGTTTAACACTGTATGGGGGGAAAATGTCTTTGGACATTCAGTTATTGTTAAAGCAATGTCTGATAATATCCAAAAGTGAAAATACAGAAGAGCTAAATGCAGAAGGGTTTGATGCCTTTTTGTCACTGTATGCATTGTGTATGTGTACAGACTGCTTTGTTTTTAATGTATTGTATTTTCTAATTTCCTTAATAAACTTTATGCTATGTCACTGTCCTTTATCTTAAAGGACATAAAGATGTAGTAAGAATACCAGTATCACCAGAGATTTCAACTAAGCACTTTAAGTACCCTTACTTGTAAAGAGATAAGTGCTTTCTGAGGGTGATGTGTTTTGTTCGAAGTTAGTATCCCAGAGACATAGGACAAACTGCTTAGGAAGATACATTGTTCTCATTGATTATAGTAGGAGCCTAGACGAAATGAATTAGCTACAGATAAAACCTTGGAGGTTACGTTATTTCAGCTTGCTCAGAATTCCTTTTCTCTGCTCCTTAAAATTGAAAATAACGGGTACCCAAACCAAAGAATTTGTTGGAAAAGAACAGTGCCCTGGTAACAAGAAACCACCAACTGGCTTTGTGACATCATACATTTCTTTAGAGATCTCAATATTAAATGGCAAAACATTGTTACAAGACAGTTTTCAAAATGAGTGGAATCGAAAAAAGTTTTTTCTGAGACTACTTGAGTAAAGCCAGATGAGAGGAAAGGTATTATGGCATTAATGCACAAGAAGTAACTGTGTATGTGTCTGCTTTCATGCAAAATTATAAAGAAAGGAGTAGCTACACATACTGGACAAATATAGATAATGCTTTCAGAAGTTTTACTACAGATGTAGTGACAGAGAAGTCTAAAAATCTATTAAAATTATCCTAAAAGTTTCATGCAACCAATTTAGAGATAATTACTCTAAAATGGAGCAAAATTGTGACTGCTGAAGTCAGTGCTGCTGCAGAATGTTGGCTATATCTGACTTTAATAGAGCTGACAGATAAATAGATAAAATTTTATCCTTATGTTTCATATTCAGTGAAGCAGTGATGGAAATATTATACCTTCTAATAACCTAGACAGGCTTACTGACAATATTCTGCTTCAAGATACTGAAGGGTGTTACAATCAAGGCTTGCTGACCCTTTAATGTTAGCATTGAAGTGATATATATATATATATATCAGTATATATATAAAAAATTCAAAACAAAATATAAAACAAAAATTCTGAGGTCCTAAGAAGCAGCAAATAAAATCAATGGGAGCTAAACTAAAATAAACCAACCAAAAACCAAACCAAACAAAACAGACATACAAAAAAGACCTTACTTTGGATGAACTCCTATGTCTGGAGTAACTACATAACTAGCTGGATTTTAGAGCAATAATTTAAAGGTAGTATTCCTACATGTCTTAACTCTGAAATTGGCAGATGTTAGGGAATCTGAACGTTGGCCAATGATTATAAAATATATTTGGAGCCTAAAGGCAAAGTTCACAGCATTGTTCACATTTCCAATCATTAATTTGCATATGAAACTTAGATTGCAACATCAATTTCCATGCCAATTGGATTTTACCCTAATTTTGTTGGAGAAAAAGAGAGTCTAAGTGTGCAGTATTGTTGCTGCATTACATGAACCTCGATTACATTAATAGAAAGGTGAACTACAAGTAGGACTTTAGATTTTAGCGTAGAGGCAGTAAGCAGGCATGACCTGCAACAGGAATGCAGTCTCAGGCTTGTGGGAATGGCCACTGGGAACAAGGCAAATCTCTGGGATATGAAAGAATCTGGATTTTTTTTTTTTTTTAATTTATCTTTACTTCCAATCAACTAATTTATTCTAGTCTCATACTCTGCAGACTTATGTGACCAGAATAATATTTGAATTCTTTTATAACTTAACAAGCATTACGTTTACTTTTGGAGTAATTTAGAAATGTGATGTAAGTTACAGTCCAATGAAGGTGTCTCTTCTTAGGTTTCTAGAATATTTCAAAATGACATTTGGAATTCAGCTGCACTTTGGGGCCTGAAACTGACTCACCACAGTCCAACTGTATTTAACTGTTTAATTTCACTAACATGGCTTTGCTTATACTTGAGTCCATCACACCAACATATTGGCTGTTATTTCTTATATACTACTTTCCACCCAACAATAAATTTTTTTTTCTTTAAGCCCACTCATGCATTTCAAACTGTATTCTCACAGAAATATAATGGTCAGAGGCCATCTGTAGGGTTTCTACAGATCATTTCAGGGTTTATGACTATGTCATTAACCCTTATACAAGCCTCAGGCTTTTCTTCATCATGGAACATTCAAATTTCACTGTCTATCATCTGTCTTCAGAATCCTAATAGCTGTATTTCTCCCCCCATGGTCTTCACTTGCTTTAGCACCCCTTTACTGGCATTTTCTATGCATCTGTCTTTGATACTCTGTTTGCCCTCCTTTGGAACATTTTCTCTACCAGACATCAAAATGGTCAGTCTCTTCTTTACTTAATCCTAACTACTTTAAGACCATGGCTCAAGCCTCTTCTGAACTGACATTACAAATAACATTACTGGTTTTCTCTCAGCTTTTCTGAGAAATTGAGTCAAATAGCAGTTTCAGATTCTCAGTTAGTTTGTTTCTGCTGTCATTGAACTACATGACTATAGTGGAAAGGTCATTTCTCTCAGACAGGAAGATCTGAGAGGAGGGGGATCTAGTTTACCCTGTCCACTGTGTCTATGAACTGTGCCAGGACCAGTTGGTTTGGATGGTCTTGTGCTCACCTTGCCCATAGCTATTCATTTTCAAAGCAGACTTGGCTGTGTCCAGACATATGCCATGACATCCCTGTGGCCCAGTGACAGATAATAATTTTTGCATTCTTTTGTTTGGTTCAATTGCCTAAAATTGTGAGGATTCTGCATTTTAGCCTATAAAAATATTAGTGTGGGGTACCTCTTTGAGTGAATACTTAATGTCCTGGCTTTGAGGCAGGAGGGTGTGTGTGAACTCTGGAGCAGCTGCAACAGGCCTGATGAAACCCTGAGTAGTGGGAAGTGAAGCTCTGTGAGTAGCATGGTCAGCATCTCTGGAAGAATCCTTGAGCCTACATAGTCAGCTGTGCTCAGATTCCCACAGAGAGTTGTAGCTGACTCACTTCAGAAGGGAACCCAGGAGGAAAATTAAACTTTATAACTGTAAGTGAATAGATCCCAGGAGCAAAACAAAGAACCAGACTGATAGTGTAGATGTTCTCTGAAAAACCACACTTCAATTCCACATTTCAATAACCACACCATTAATGATACTAACTGGAACATATACTGAACTCTTTGGTAGGTGAGCCAAGAACCTAAACAAGCATGACAGAGAGACTACATCCAAGCTTTAGTGAGACAGGATAGAATATACTTCATATAATGCATGAAATGTTGCCAGGGACTTTTGTCAGTCCATAATTTTCAGTTCAAGGGAAATTATTCACTGAATATAAAAAAAAACCCAAACACTGCATTAAGTATCCAAGTTCCTGTACAAAACTTTCAACTATAGGACTGAAGCATATTCCATATTCATATTGTGGTAAGGTGACTTTGCTATCACAGCAGCTTATAGAGCAGTGAAGAAGTGAAATAATTACTTTGAGTTCTCAACAGCTCGAAATTTAAAGCAAATCTGGCTTATTATTCATGATGTTCTGCCGTATGTGAGTAGAAACTAGTTGCAAGAATAAAATATCTGTATCTCTAGTTTAATGCAGGGGAATCGCTTTCTAGGTAAGGATATAATTTGCTAGAACCCAAGGAGCAAAACTGATATTTCAGGTTTTTTACTCTATCGAGGCCAATGTTTTAAAATACGGATTATTTTTACATGTTCTGATTTTCAATTAGTCCCTTGACAAACCATCCATAGAGCCAAAAAGAGGGTATTTT
This sequence comes from Zapornia atra, assembly GCA_013400835.1. Taxonomy (NCBI): domain Eukaryota; kingdom Metazoa; phylum Chordata; class Aves; order Gruiformes; family Rallidae; genus Zapornia; species Zapornia atra. Next base: position 26,859 of record VZTU01024926.1, on the reverse strand, counting down.
TCATGCTTTTAAAGAACTTTGTCTGTGTACTTGATAGATATGGGAGTAACTTACTACACAGACACTGAAATCTGCAAGCCCAGTCAGTAATGATGTGAGAATACTCACAGTTCAGTGCTGGAATATACATTAGAAATATAATTCCAGAGACTCTTCATCACATCATTAAATTTTAAGCATTATTTTGCTTAGAAAAACTTGGCTAAGTCTAACTGACAGCCTGTAGCTGAAAAATGACCACTTCAAGGAAATGCTTAATTTATCTCCTATTGAAAGAACAACATCTTCCCTTCAGAAGCTAGATAATAGCAGATCATCAAATAATGTATTACAGTCTGCATAAAAGGTGGAACGAAACATCTTTATAAAGATGGTGATTGCTTTTATCACTTTATTATGTTTGTTCCCCCTATTTTTTGAAATATAAATTATTTATATTAATTGATAGTATTGTGGTTAAAGCATTAGATATCATTTGAATACTCACAGTACAAAAGCATTCAGATTATTTAAAGTTTTAAAGTGACGTGTTATTTCCTATAAATACTTTAGAAGAAGCAGCAAGCCTGTATTAACATCAGATCTTTTAAGCTTAATACCACTCCTATTTATTGCATAGCACACTAATAAATAATAAATCTTCACAGTTGAAGCACATGTATTTGCAAATTAATATCCTGCCTCATAAGTCATGTAAACAACACTTTTATTGTTGTTTCACCTCTAGCATTCATTTGATTTGACATATGAATAAGTTTTAGGTAGTTTTTATAATTCTGTTGTTTGTTCATAATTTTCAAAATGATAGTCAACATTTTCTTAATCAATTTGAACATCGTACGTGGGTGAAACACTCACGCACATCAACAGATCCTCGTGAATACACCGTAAAATACATGCTAAATACAGCTCAACAATAAAAACAATCAAGTCTCTTAGGGAGTGAATATTCTGATGTGCTGTGCTTTTAGTCACATCACCCAACCAGCCTGTGACTAAGACAAATCTGCCCTTTGCCTCTTCTAAGAAATGACTAATGGAGTGGTCTTTTTCTAATCAATTTGTGGAACTGCCAACATCAATAGTGCTCCTGCTTTAATCTCTGGGTAAACATAAACTAAAGTTGTCCAGTTTTTTCTGAACTGCTGTGGAATGGACTTAAAACACAACATTGATACATAAGCAGTGATCTTCAGGAATGGTTATGTTCAAAAATTACAGGAGTCAAATACACTAAGCATGCCTTGCCTACCACCACCTGAATACAGAAGGTTGAAACTCTCTCCTGAATATCAGACTTAGGGGTCTTTGTTTTGGTCTTATTACAAATGGGTCTTGAGACAGAGAGCTCTCTCTCTCCTCCATCCCTCCAGATACAGCATCAATGAGCACAGATTCAGATCTTTATGTACAAGCACACCACACTGAGACTTTCAGCCACCATCAGGATAGACATCGTTCCACTTGAAGCTTCAGTATAAAGTTTTTTGGTGTTTGTTCAGCCAACAGCCTACTCTTTCATAGTAACTCTCTAAACTGACAGGTTGCTCTGACACAGCTGTAACTCTTTAGTGACAACACAACAAAATGAGCATTCACCTTTAGTGCAACCTGTTAGAGTGTGCTACTAGAGCAGAACAGCCATGGTTTTTGGCTTACAAATGGCTAATACCTGGTGGTATGACCAACCATTTGGTTATCTTTTATATTTCAAAAAATGTTATAAATGACTTAATTGTGGTTCCAATTCTTTTTAATTGGTGCAAAGCCCATGAAACTCTCACATTCAAGTTGACCGAGTGCACATTCTGTAACTGCTGCATTGAAATTAATCTCTTCTAATTCTATTCTCTTTCTTCCACTAAGGCAAGCATTTAAAACTTCTGTAATTTTCTTAGAGGAAGATTTAGGGTCTTCCATAAGTATAATTTTGGATAATTATTTCCTTTTCAAAATGTGAAAATTCAAAATTATATTCTAAGACAAGAAAGTAAATAGCATTTTAGTCCAATGAATTTTCCCCCTATGATTATTTCCTCTACTGTATTTTCTTAGGTATTATTATTATTATTATCATCTGAAAAACAGAAGCTTATTCAAATGTGTTTTCATTTTTGTCTCAGAATTGTTAACACAGAGGGAATAAATTGGGAAGGGACCTACAGAAGCAGTATAACACCAGGTATCAGGAATAAGTGCCATAAAACTATGCATTCAATTCATGCACAAATTTTACTCTGCAGAAGATTAAAATATGCTTAGTTCCGCTAACAGTGTTTGTCTTGCAATATGTGGTTTTCCTTGCATCACTTCCAGCCAAAGTAACTAACCTCAGTCACCAGGTATGTTTGTGGGTTAGTTCCAGTTGCCTGCTGGAATGACTGAATTGGAAGGTAAGGACTACCCAGAGATTAGAGTGTGGACATGAATGACAGACTTTCCATCCAACCTTGGGCTGAACATGTAGGCTGAGATTCTGCCCCTCAGAATTCTGGCAAAGTCCTTGAACCTCTTATTGTCTCCTGCTGGCTAGTTTTAAAGGCATGTGATTAATCTGAGCTAAGTGATTTTTGGCTTTAACATCTCTCTACCTTATTTAAAAGCTGAAAATAATGTAATTACTCAATCTTATAGGTTCTTGTGAGGAGAGATAATAAATGTGATGACAAGCTTGAATATCTGGATTGAGGAGTATAAAAGAATCTAAGACAAACTAAAGACCACCATAATTTCAAGAATCTTCTAAGATCATGTAATATAGTGGAAATTGCACATTTCTAATCATGTCACATTGAGGGAAAGTCAGGGTGTTTCAGTACCTCCCTCTCATTAACCCCTATCTCAGAAGAGTTTGTTTTCTCATTCTGTGTCATCACAGAAGGGAACACAAGGGATATTGAAGGCAGGAGGGCTTAAGCCACAGCAGGATTGGGCACTGCTGTTGTGTCCAGGACACGGAAGACAGCTCTAAAACCATGCCCCAGGCCTGAAGGCTGTAGTCTGCACCAGGGACAGCCTGTTATTCTGGGGTGCAGCAGTCCTGCATTTCAGGAAGCATAGTTCTTTGGGAGCAGAGGCCCTGTTCCTTTACTTAACATACAAGGGAAGATCCTTTCCTTGTATTCACATCAAGGCTTCACCTCTGTGTCTAGCAGCAGGGATCAGGAAAGATAGCTAAATGTTTGATCAAAATATTAATTAGAACATAGAGCAAAACTGATTTGCAGTTCTCGTCTCCTCTGCACTTCCTTCTTTGCAAATTATAATTGCTGAATTGGCATTTCATAAGAGGATTCTGCCTGTGACATTCAGATGTACTGGCATTTGAAAGAGGACTAAAGATACACTAAGGCAACACAGCTTCTCCCTGGAACAGTGCAATCTGGTCATTATATTATTTACCCTTCTCTAGAAACAGTGGAATAAAAATAGCCCTAATCTGGGGGAGTGGACTGATTGTTTGTGAAGATCTGGTTGTCTCCTCTTGAACTCTTTCTTCCTGCCAAGTACTTAATATGTCCCAGCAATTCTGGTAATCATGGGTTTTTAAAGTCTGGGCACCATTTGACAAAGCCATTATGACAGAATAGGGAGGGTGGTGAGAGACATGCAGTCCAACAGGGCATGCTCATTTTCAGGAGCCCAAGGATTATGTCATTATATCATATGTTGAAAGAAAGATAAGTAGACAGTCTCAATAGGAATATGGTGGCTGGCTGAGCCAGCATTATGGATGCTTGAATATGAGATCATTTAGAAAATAATGTACAGCTGAAGTGTCATTTTCTTCTAGAGCTCCTTATGATCTTGTTTTCCAACAGATGGACATAGGGTATGATGAACTAACACTTCAATCTCCTAGAAATCCCATAGCTTTCATTTTAAAATACTGATTCCACAAAGTGTGCACTGTAATGATGTGGTGAAAGTGAGTGTAGCTCTATAAAACAGGTCCTCATTAAGATTAGAAAGGAAAATAAAAACACCCATAATGAAAAAACAAGGCAGTTTTCCCTAACAAGGCTAACCCCACCTAACGTAAAAAAAGACAGAAAACACCTCATTTGCATTTGAAAATTATCCTTATTTTCTAAAACTATAAAAATGTGAATTTAATCATATCTGACGATAAAGGACTTAGACCATTTAAGGGAGTGGGATTAAAAAATAATAATAAATAAAACTACCATCACATAGTGCAAAAATCTGCAGTAGTTTTAAAATTCTGCTCAAGTACATCCTTCTTAGCTATGCGAGATTTCAGAATCTAGTGCTGTCATTTTAAAAAGGAATAAAATATTCTTAGTTCCCACTATGAATCATCAGTTTGCATTAAAAAAAAAAGGAAAAAAAGGAAAAAAAACCCTCAAGCAGAGAGTTTAAAGCATAGAGGAGAAGGGGGGCATGGGGAAGAAGATGCTTGAAACACCCAAAAGAATCTTTGATCTTTACTGTGAATTGATCCTGTGATTTTTGAATTGCGTAAGAACATTAAAATATCTTTTTATTCACTTCAATGGACTTGGATCAGATCCTTAAAGCCTTGTCAGATAATGTTCTACAATGCAGCTAGGAAAACTTTGGAGTGATATTAGTATTTTGACCTTTATTCTTTTTTTCTGAGCTGAAATAAAAGCAAATCTCTGTCTATGTTGTTGAATTTTACAAATAGAAGCAGAAAGAGATATATATTTATGGTAGGTTGGTTTTTTTTCTAAAAGCAACCTTTTTTTTCAAGCCAAATTTCTGTGGGTTTGTACTGAGTACATTCTGAATAAAGTTAGATCCTCTCACCTTGGATTGATTCCAAGTCAGACAGGCAAAATTCATTGCTATCATTTTTAGAATCTTGTGTCTCGATACTGAAAAATATGCACATAGCCCAGTAGATCACTTGTATCTGGAAACTAGGTGAAATTTAGGCTGGAAAGAATATTTCTTTACCATGGGAATTATTGCTAAGAGGTATTTACAAGCTATAAAACTGTTTTCTTAATTGTACATTACTAAATGCAACTTAATTGTAAAGCAGTAAGAGGCTTACCATAGGCTTTTAGTGAAAATACCAATCTGAGCAGCTTGATTAAACATTTACATTTTGGCATGACAAAATAAAGTAGAAAATATATAAGTCCTGCTCCACAGAGTTTTTCATATTACTAACTGTTGCATGCTCAGCTTGCTTTATAGCGCTCTAGATAATGCTGCAAATGCAATTTCATTAATGGGCTTTTTTCTTGGGAAATATTGGAGGAGTCAAAGTATTTTAATATATTCTAAAAATTAACACTTATTCATTGTGCTCAAATTTTTAGTATTAGTTCTGTATTCAGATTTCAGGGGTGCAGAGGTAGGATGCTGCATGAGCTCAGATAAGAGATAAATAGGCTACACACAATACTTAGGAGAGGAAAAGGAAAAATATAAGGAATCACTTCTTAAAGAGTTTTCTAAACTTCTGCCAAATCCTCAAAGGTTTGATGAGAAGAATCTGCTCTGAACCAGGAGAGGAACATGGAAAATAATGAGATCTGAAGAAGAAAGTACAAGTACATAAGAAATATATTCTAAATTACTACAGAAAGAATGAAATTGAGAAAGACCTACAGACAACATTCAGAGCTTCACTTAAAAGGAAATGGTAAATATGAACTCTGGAAGAGTGCAGGGAAGAAGGAAAAAGAAATGAAATGCTGAAAGACTGGTGCAGGACAGAAAAACATTTCAAAGGGGAAAAAGTTGATCAGATTGAGGAAAGTGCATCAAGATAAAAACCCCAGATGCAATAAATGATTTTCAATGTATAATTTGGATCATGAAAGATAAATAAAGAAGGATCATATTTCCTATTATTCCTCTATTATAAAAAAAGGTTTTAAGAATTAAAAAAAAATAGTTTATGAAGTCATATCTAGGTACAACACAGCAGTGAAACATAGGAAATGTGAATCTTGTAAAGTTTTGGCTATGATAAAAATATCTGTTACTTAAGTAGACTGAAATATGACTAAACAGTCAAAATCCTATTCTATTAGTCAAAAATACTAATTTTTTTCTTTATCCATATGTTCATAGACATGAGGGCACACAGTTGATGAATGTTGTCCTGCAGAGTGTACCCACACCCCAGTATTTATATAGACAGTAGGACTACATCTACTATTTCTGTGTAATCTAAGTCATGGCTTTAAATACACAATTTATACTAAAAAAAAAAAAGTGAAAGTAGAACACACATATATATACAAAACCTATAAAAGGTAAAATTATTTGCCTAAAATTCACTCAAAGTTCCTTGAGAAGAGAATCACATTTAAATAGCTTCACAGTAGTTCATGGTTGAGATTAAAATACCTTGCCTAATTTATGATTATACACCCATGTGTTAATGCTTTAATTAATGCATCCTAAGCATCATAGGATACTCTGTGATCACAA
>VZTU01024926.1:336-20391 GCA_013400835.1 Zapornia atra | reverse complement strand
AAAAAAAAAAAAGGAAAAGAATATAACACGATGAGTTTGCTCTGGTAGCAGATGGTTTCTGTATAAGGTAGAGGAACCAAAGCTAATGAAGACTATGAAACAGAAAGTTGAACTGGGATTTGGGGGAGTAAAGTCTTAGAAGGCAAACAGTACTTAGGCAGCTGCAGACTACCAACATGCAACATCAAGATTACCTAGGTAACAGCATGAGAAATATTAAATTTGGGTGTGGATTTAGAAAAACTGATATTAACAGGAAAAAATAGTTAGGACAGGATAATTATCTGAGAGCAGACTGGGGCAGAGAAAGGAAGGTGTGAGGATGGCAAATAGGAGTGTCAAGAAACAGAAAAAAAATAGAATTATAATAAAAATTAACCTTATTCATAATTGAACCATATTTGGTCATTAACAAGAGAAGATGGGATCTTTTCAACAGTAGGAGTGTCAACACCAGCAGATGAAAGCAAAGCTGACCAAGCACACTGGGATGCTAGAGGGAACTCACTTGATGAGTTAGTTCTCAGACTCTGCTAGTTCTGTATCCCAAAGACTTGGTGCAGATGGGTAAACAGTAACAGAACTGTAACCTGGTAACTTTTTTTGTGTTTAAGAGTGAGGTGAAGACCGATAGATCTGTAAATTATAATGTGGTATGTTTGTCAATTGGTCTATCAATAGATAATTTTTATGACTATCATAAAGTTTAGATAATAAATATTAAATCTTCTGCTATCAGTTACATCTCTGCATGCAGAAAGAAGAGCATCAGAACTGGAGCTGACACCTTCAGTTAATTAATATTCGCAATACTGTACAGTAATAAAAAAAATCTCTCCACATAGAGCAGATTAACAAAATCCAGATAATTTTACAATGAAATGTACTGAATTTCTTTAAATAGTTTTTTTTGTTTTATTTTCATTTTCTGCAATGCATCATGAAATAAAAATAGATTAAATAAATACAAATGCTTCTGGACATAATAGTGGCCCCTCTTGAAATGTAGGGAAACTTAACTGTTATGTTTTCCATAGTATGCTCATCAGCTTCATTTCCACATGCCAAGGTAACTACAAGTGCAGTCCAGGTCACAGACCTTCACATAAAAAGACCCCTGAGAATTTAAATAGAAAGTTAAAATCATAGCAATGTTGGTAGAAGTTTAAAATAATCACATATAGGTTAGAAATAAAGTGGATGTTTTTTCCATCAAGAATAATTTATTATAAGAATAAATCATCAAGAGATAATTTTTATGAGTAGCATAAAGTTTAGATAATAAATATTATTTATTTATTTTTCAATTTTCATTTTGCTTCCACTTAAATATTCAGTAATTTTTTGCAAGATACCTAGTGGGTCAAACTCAGTTCTGCGTTACTCAAATTCAGAGATATATGAATAAATAATTAGAGCCACGTTCCACAAACACACACATGAAATGATGCAGCTCTAACTATCCCTTGCTATGTCAGAATGTATGAAAATGTTATATGGGGCCTAAATGAAATCCATAAGATTACTGAATGATAAACTTTTGTCAAGGAACAAATCAAATAAAGAACTGCAAAAACAAGTCAGTTTCAGGTGATATGCAGGAATACTGAAGTACAACAACTTTTTATCCAAAAAAATGGACCAAATAAAAAAATTAACAGTAAACATGATGGGAATATGGCATTATCAGAATTTAGTACTTCAGCATAACTTTTCATACAGGTGGGGTCTTGAACCTGTTTTTAAAGATGAAAATAAAATACTGGTCCAATTAAAAAACCCACAAGCTTCCAGCAGCTCTGGGGAACTGGAAAAACAATTTCTGCTGAAGAGACAAAATAACATTTAAAGACTACCAGTCAGTGAAATTGAAGACACCTACAGCTGCTTTTGATGATTTTAGCTAAATACTTGGCCAAATATATCAGTGTTATGCTTATACCCCTTCATATTCTGTAAGTATTATGTTATTGGTTGCTGTTGATTCTGTTACTGTCAGGAGAGATAACAACACTGCCTAGCAGGCAGAGCTCAGCCTCTTTGAGCTACTGAAAGTTTCAAATGCAAGTTTTCACACCTCATGTTTTTGCTTCTCTTCTTGGGCCTGCCTTTAGGTTCTATACATATTTTAAATGTAAAATTAAAAAAAAAAGAGTTTTTTTCATATACATGGACACAGCAATATTTGAATCTCAGCATAAGGTATTTTTGCACCCTTTTTTGTGTACTTTTAGGTTTGGGACATTAATAAACTTTAAAAATAGAAATGAGAGTTTACATAAAAGAAATAAAATTAAAAATATCAAGTAATGTGATAAACATTAAAGATCCCAAATTTACCTATTAAATAACGATAAATTTGCAATAGGCCAAATAGACACCATTCAGAGGACATTCTAAAGGGCAGTAAATTAAATTCATGAAGGATTAGGAAAGACAGACATTGCAGATATAAACATGTCTAGGCCTGAGAAATGATGATGCCTGTACTGCTTGCTGAGTAGCTAGCAGATGAAGCAGCGCGTGGAGAAACAGAAGCTAGACTTAATGATAAAAACTCCTATGGATGAAACAACTGAGGTTGCTTATAAAACAGGTGCATGTTATACATAATATTAACTACCAAACTAATTTACAATTCATAAAATCTCACCAAAACAGAACTGCTTGCTATTTAGCACTCAAAACTCCATGAAATCTCAATTTGCTCTCCCCCATGCCACTCAAAGCATAATGGAAATACAAGCTATTTCTTGCCCTTTCCACCTCCTTTTCCTCTGTCATACACATATATGTACACAAATACCTTAAATGCTTGTATAAGAGAATTAAACATAACTGAGCATTTTGGAAAAACACAGAAAATGAAAAACAAACCAGACATTCCAGCTTGCTGTCTCCTGATAAAATACATTTATTTTCAAATATTCCTATATTCTATAGTAACTCTGCTAACCTTTCAACTTAGTCTTTTTAAACTTATGCTTATGTTAAAGTAAGGATTTCTACTCAAACTGTTAAAGAACTTAATGCTTTATTTCCCTAACTGTATGCAGGAACCAGTTTTAACATCAGACATAAGTTCTTCTGGAGACTTGCATCAGCTAAAATATTTACTGATACATTCTCAAAATAAGTTAATTTTCTTAAACTTTTGAGAAACAATGCATTTTAGGTCAACTATCTTTTTTGCAGTATTTTACAGCTGTAATAATTATTTGATATGTTGACACAAGAGAAAAAACAGTAAAGTTTGTTCCACTGGTGGCTTAAACTGAAGTTTAATTTTATGAAGGAGACAAGTAAAGCCTTCACTAAAACTTTATTTCTACATTTTTTTTCTTTATATTGTTTCTAAAATTTTAAATAAACTTACAATTCCAATTAAGGCTCCTATAAAATATTGTTCAGAAACTACCAAGTGTACATAGTTCAAAAATCACAAAGTCACTGTAGAATGTTGAATTAAAAAAAGAGCTAGGAAAACTTCATTCTAGACTTTAAACAAACACATTTGAGCAGTTGTGATTCATATTAGTATAATTTTGTTAATAATTATTGCTTTTCATCCATTGTGACATCATTTGCTCTATAGTTCTTTTTCTTGGCATTCAAGAGGATAGTCAATATGAGGAATATTTATTTACAATATGTCTATAAGAAAAGTCAACAGAGTAGCTTTAACAAAAGTCAAAAGCAAGGCTAATAACCTTATAAAAAAGCAGCAACATTTCAATATGCATGTGATCCTGAGTCACAGCATGAGGAGAGTTGCAGACAAACACACACATATACCAAAAAGAAAGTGTGCCAGCTAAAAGAGTAGCAGAGAAGAACCACTTGCAATAGCTATGGGTAAAATAACCATATTGAAGTTACAACTGTTTTTCTAGCAGAGGTTTAAAGGACTTTTTCAAAAGAGGGTGTTGGAAAAGGCTCCTCTGAAATAATAGTGCTCTGTCATTTGTTCAGCTGAATTACATAAAATATTTCTTAACTGATTAAGATACATATTAGGAAAATTGGAAAAATCAACCTCAGTGGTAACCTGGTCTGGAAAAGAAGTATCACAGGAACTGCACTAAAGATTTGTGAACTGGAACATAAGGAGTGATGTTTCCTAGATGTCTCCAATGATTTTCCTTCTGACTTCACAAAAATATTCATTTCTCTTTAAAATGCTGGTTTAGAAAGGAACATCAGAGACGGCAATTTTTACTCACAGCTTCTGGAAACCAGATACCTGCAGCACACTGCGGGAGGTACTCTGGCTGCCCCCTCCTTGGCAGTGTTCAAGGCCAGGTTGGACAGGGCTTTGGGCACCCTGGGCTAGTGGAAGGTGTCCTTGCCTATGTCAGGGGCTTGGAACTAGGTGGGCTTTAAGGTCTCTTCCACCCCAAAACATTCTATTATTCTATGATAAAATCAGTCACTGTATTATGACATAGAAATAGTTAGTCCTGTAAGAGACATGAAGTTACTTCTCTGCTCTTGTACTAATATTGAAAACTCCCCAAATGATGCTTTAGATCTGATTTTAGGCACTGTCAGTTGAAATAACCCAGAAGAGAAGAAGAAGAATAACACATCATCTAGAAACAGGTCCTAAATGTCCACATTTCTTGCACGGGGAGTTGAATAGATTGAGAAAATATGGTCGGAGTCTTCACTATATGAAAGAGTGCTGGTGAGCACGAAGGGGCAATCTCTTCTTATGTGGAAGGAACAGAACAAGAAATAACAGCAATAAACTTCAGGAAGAAAAATTCAGGCAAGACATTAAGAAAAGCTTTTTTAGCAGTAAGGATATTCTAAAGATCTCTCAGCGGGACCCCCTGTAAGGCTGAACCTCTATCCATTAATAATAGCAGCTCATGCAAGCGTCTGTAGAGAAAGCATCACACAACTGACAATGCCTGGAGACAGGGAAACAGTCTTCAAGATGACCTTACTGTGCTTGTCTCCTGCACAGAACTGAATTGTAACGGAAGGTACATATGTGGTTAAACCTTGTCCTTTTTGATAGAGGATGCTGGCATGGGAGGAGGGAAGAAAACCCCTGAAGTATAATTACCGCATGAGACCTACTAATATACCAGCACACACAGTATATACATACATCTGTAAATGGACATCATCATTAGTCCTGGGAACTGATCTCAGAACTCTAGTGGCAAAGTCTCAAGAGACACACAGATGTCAGGGTCACTTTTAAGTTACTTGTTTTATCTTTAATTTCAGAAACCTGGCTAGAATGATTCATGAATGTCTTGTGATTCTGAATATTTTCGTAGCATTGCCATGGCAACCTGATGTGATATAACAGATGCAAGGGATATAAAAGTCACAGAGATCTGACTAAAAAGATGTTTGGGCTTTTCAAAGAGAAGAAGGCAGTAAAAATAAAATATAAAATACATAAAATATAAAATCTATAAGTGTTGCTGGATAGAGGGAAAACCAGGATTGTCCATGTAGACATGGCAATCTTATTCCCTTCTAAAGTTACTGCTAAGAATAAAGTATTACATCACAAAAGGATCTTAAAAAGGTAGAGTGCTTTGTGTCTTTTTGACCTATCTCATTACAGAGTTGCAGAGGAAGCATATTTTTTAAAGCCGTGATGAATACTGCAATTTTTGGTCTATCCCCATGTGTGCACTGCAATACAAAAATGTAACAGACTTGGGACCACATTGCTTTATACATCAGCAATGACAGGTTGTGATCCAGAAGCTTCCACTGGAGGAAAAAAAGGTTTAGAGACTTATCCCAACTCTATGGTGCTGCAATATGCGAGGGAAGGAGCCGAACCGGTACAGAGGACAACTACAAGTGCTATTTGGAGTGGCAACCTGAACTGCTACAGGTGTCTGGCTATGTGGTTTGGTGCAGGCAAATCCATAATAAGGGTGTAAATAGAGACAAGACATGCACCTGTAGTACTGCAGGCATCCAAAAGAGTTGGGGTGCAATGCAAATTCTCTTTTCTGTGGCTTCCTTCACCATTCCAAATGTATAAAAGGGCCACAAATATTTATGGAGCATTCAGCTAGTCTGCTCCTGTTAAATTGATTCCCATTGGCAGTGTACACTCAGAGTCAGTGGAAATACAAGATGCTGTAACTTGCTCCCATACATGCTAAGCATAGCAATTTTAATGAGTAATTGATTCATAAAACTGAGCCTGCTCTGGGATAATCCAATATTGCAGAATATGTTATGCTAACGTATTACAGGAGGTCTAAGCACTGGTAGCGGTTATTTGCAATCCTTGGAATGGGGATTCATCTAATCTTTATGGGATATACTGTGTCTGATTAATAACAATGGATATGAGATTACCTAAATGCTGTTAAAACAAAAAAATATAAAGGACAAAGATACAAAGCAAAACAATACCCCCCACTGTAAGAGCAACAGTGCTTGCTGTTTGGAAACATGACATCACCAATATTTATACCTTTTGTAACTTTAAAATAATAGAAACTCTGTAAAGGGGATGGCATTACAACTGTGCCAATTAAGAGAACCAAATAAATATTGAAGCAGAGACACATTTTAAATTTACATATGTATACAAAAAATTATGTTGTCTGACACAAATTCTTTACCACTAAAAGAACTGGGAATTTTCATAGAACATGATAGCTTCTGTGAAAAAAGGTCAAGTATTATATTTTTTGTGAGTTTAGAAACTGTCAAATTTTATCCACTGAAAGCCTTGAATAGTTCACAGACAAAATGAACCTGTGTGCTTCCTTAAACTATAATCCATGAAGGATGTGTTACTACAAACTGTGGTAAGAGAGAAAAAGAGACTTAGATTTCACTGTAAGTCCTGAGCTCTATGTGATGAAGAACATATGGTCCAAGTTGAAAAAGCAGTATCGTGGCACACTTAGCCTTTGACTTAGACATGAAAATCCTCCCATCCACTTCAATGGGCTAGTCACTGCCAGGAAGAAAACCATCATTCTCATCAGTTAAAAGTTTTCTAGCTATTTATCAAGAAATTTGTCCCATATCTTCCTTAAAGCAATAGCAAATAAGGAGGTTGGTATTCTATAACCTGAAATTTCAAATACCAGCATTTTCTTTACTGTAAGGAAAACAGACATGCAATGCCTGTTCAAAAAAATGACTTATGCACAATCAGAGAAAAATATATGTTTGGTAGTTCTTGTATTTTCTAATAATTCTGTTACAAAAGATTTTTAGCTATTTGGAAGACAATTCCTCCCATTATACTAATATAGATAGCGGATTACAACAGCAATTTAAACAAAGAACTACTCCCCCCCTTTTTTTTCCCCCCTCAGAGGAACCCTGTCTGCAGGGTTTCCATTCCCCTAAGATTGCAAACAGAAATGAAGTGGAATTTCAGTTGTATGATTTTGTATTTTCTATAATTGAGCTTCTAATTAGATAATAAATGAAATAAAGGATTGTGATGAATTTACACTATACTCTTGGCTACTTAAATTTTTTATTTGCATCTCACAAAGGAAATGTTTTCCAGAGCACCGAGCCCCGTGGCTGTGAGAAAGGACTGAAAAAGTCCTTACGAAAATATTTCATAATGCATACAGACAACCTCTACCTATTTATGGAAGCTATGACACAGCAGTTTCAAGAGTCTTGCATCATAACCTTGTTTTATGGTCAGTGTATCTTCACTGTCTTTTTAAAGGGCAGTCATTGGTTGTTTATTAATTTCAGTACCTGTTCTTCATTTATACACAACATCTCGAGGGGAAATAACAAATGCAAACAGGACACACACATGGTATCAGTTGAAGCATTGCATTTGCTGCCTGAACATGCAGTCACAGTCTGCTCCCCCCCAACCCTACCTAACAATATACCCAGTAATAAAAGAGAATCAAACAAACTACATAATGAAGTTAAGAAATTAATATGCTATTAGTATATAATTGCACTTCTTTGAAAAATTTGAGCCTTAGGTGATAGACACAAAGAATAGATGACTGTGACTGAACTGTGCTATCTTTTTCACTTCACTGAAAGTTAGAATAGTTTGAATCTAGAAAGCTTTACTTTACTAGCAACATTTAAGAGACAACTTTGGAAATACATGCTTTTAATTAAAAATCTACTATTTTATATGGAAAGAGAGTGAATAGAACCTATTCTGAAGATTCAGATAAAACGGAATCTGTGCATAAACCAACATCTGGATATTTAGTCCAAAGTCTGAAGAATGACTTGCAATGAAGTGAGATATCCTAGTAAGTTAAAAAAAGGGAAGCTTTGAAGATTTTCACAGTTCTCTGTTATTTTTTTATAGTTAAGATGAAAAATGGAAGACAACAATATGAACTGTAGTTTAAGAATTCAAGATATCAGGCATCTGTTCTTGAAGTCTAAAGAATAAACATAATGTTAATTGTCTTGAATACATGCATTATAAAGCTGCTGGAGTACAGAAAAAGCATCTTTTGATTCTGTGTTTCTATAATACATGAAACAATAAGATCTGTATCAGTGAAATGATATTGCAAATAAAAAATGGTTCAATGTTAATTTTCAGTCAGCTTCTGGCAATCTGAATAATCTTTTCATTCGTTAAGATATTTTAATACATTGTATAGAAGGTGAGTTCATGTTGATAGCAGCGTAACTGCTCCAGGAATTTATATAGCTATTTTAATCAAGAGAAGTGAAGTGAAGGAGACTTCAACCCATCAGTTTCACAGCTGTAACGCAGTCTCTGATGGAGACCTTCTCTGGGGCAGCTTCAACATTTGGAAATTGTCAATAAAATTTGGTCTGAAGCAAAAGAAAAGTTTATTCCTTCAGTAAACTTTGTCACAAGGATAATTTGAGATAATTTCTGAAAAACTCTCTGCTATATTAGAATTCTAAGATTCATATGCAGATACGGAGTTTTACAAGATAAACCTAAATTTCAAACAAGGACTAGCAGTACAATATGAAGAAACACAAAAATCATTCCATTTGCAAGCAAGGAAATAACTATAAAATCATAAAGATTTTTTTTTTTTTTTAAGCAATCTTCTGACACTTCTGAGTTGCAGAAATAAGTGCAGGGTGAAAACCGATTTGAACAGTGGAGTTGACCTTGAATTGGGAATCTTCTCAGAATGCTTAAAAATTCTGAAAGAAGCAGAATTTGAAAAAACCTCATATGAGATTGATAGCAAGTTATTAATTTATTTTAGCATCTGTTACTTGTCCATACTTTCATAAAAATTCAAATTTTGTTCAATAGTAATTAGTGCAGTCCAACAGATATTTTAGATTCTTTGGCAATTTTGACTTCACACTTTTTTCTTGTTATTTTTTTAGAATCCACTGTAGCAACTAGAAAACTATGTGAGCTATACATTCAGCTCTGTCCTCTACTTTGGAGCACTAACACATAATTAATGTTAAAGTGGATTTTGTACTTGCAAATCATGATTTGTTACAATTTTACATTTCCAGAAAATGATTTTGTGAATGAAGATGAAAATGAGTTATATATTTGTTAAAAAGTAATAGTAAAAGAATTACTGAAAAAACCATATTTATCTGTTTGGATATTTTGTTTAATTTACTCAAATTTTAAAGCACTTAGGTAAATTAAATATTTTCTTCTATATATAATTGCATCAGAATGAAACTCAATGACGTGGCTTAACCAATAATCATCATTATGAATTCACAAAAGGGTCATTAAGCAGCTGTAAAGCTCTGTACTATTAAAGTGGCTCTGTTCTGTGTGCTTTAAAACTGGAATAATAAACCCCAATAGTAACAGAATATGCAAAATAACAAAAGTAATCCTTTCTTTACCAGGATCTTAATGCACCACAGCACTGATCTATGGTGAAAGACTTAGCTTTGTTTCAGGAGGGAATGCTTCTTTATAAGAAAAAGCCATCAATAAGATTGATTGATTTTGCATTTCTTTTTAATTTAACTAGCAGTACAGTATAGATACCATAGTAATTCCTGGAGTAAAGAGTAGTGTAAAAAACCCCTCCCAAATATTTTCATTTCTGTCAGCTGGACAAATTTCTCAGTCAATGCCCAATAAATGGTGCATATTTTGTTCTCTTATGTATATAAATAAACATACACACACACAAATGTAATAACTTGAGCCTGTGAAAGCACTTAGGCTGTATCCTTCTACTACTGAATAGGCTATAGAATTTATTTCTCAATACTAATATCGATGCCAGTCCAGCAATAACTAGCTAAAGTCCACTGAAAAAAAGCTTCTTTGAAGATAAAAAGTTACTGATTTCTGATCACGATTACCAAAGAAGTTTTTACCCATCCTTCACTACCCTCAGAATTATAAAATACAGATAATTAATTGTAACTATTAGTCTTAGTACTCCTTAGAACTTCTTGTTTGCTCCTAAGGAGGATTAACATTCATTTTAGCCACTAAGCTTCCCTAGGGGTGTCTCTTTCTTTAAACTTCACTATTTATTAAAAGTTGTTTCAGCTTTTTTTCCTTCCCATTTCTTTTGCATCATTACTCATTTTGGAAGCAGATGCTGCAGTAAGACGTGAGATTGAGCACACTTCAGAATACTAATGGCAGAACATTTCCTTTTAATGTTCTAACCACTAACTTCCAGCTACTTCACTGTGTATTTAAGCAGCCTTCAGTTAGACAGTTTGTCTAAGGAAGAAAGACCGAAAGTACTACTGAGTTAGATTTCAATTTCTCAAACTCATTTAAAAAAAATTAAAATTCATTTGAGTTACATAAAATAGTACAGTCTATTTTTCAAATATACCTTTTGGCCTTGACATGTTTCACAGCTCCTATGCCCGTCCTATTTCACCTGATACTGAACTTTTGTATCTGGGTAATCTGGGTACTTAATTTCAGTTGTAAACCAACTTTTAGGTGGGTCAGAAGGTTGAGACAATCCAGGCAGGGAGTGAGCACCTTCCGTTGCCTAGACAGCATGAAACACACTTTGGTTCTTTTCCTGTGAGAAGAATAGTAAAGTAGAGAAAAGGATAGTAACAATCTAGTTTGGATCTGACAGATCTCCTCCAGTTCCACATTCATGATGACAAAAGAACTAAAAAGCTGTTCCTGCTTCTCTATTAATGACATAGCAGGTAGGTAAAGTTGATTTCCCATTTCAATGCCCAGTTAAGTAGTGGAAGACCAAAATGCATTGAAATGGTAGGATTACATGATGTTGACAAGATTCTTACCTGCTGGAGACTTATCTGGACAGATATGGAATTCCCTCAGGAGACAATCCCCCTTCCCTCCACCCCCTTTTCCAGATGGCTTCATCCATTCTCTGATATGCCTTAGGGCTGTAGTGAATTAAATGCCAACATGTTACACATGAGTTTGCTCAAGGAATTCCTCTGTTCATCAGTGATGGTTAATTGGCCAAGAAATTTCAGCTGAATATATATTTAAAAAAGCCTAAATTAAAAATATTCTGCAGAAAAGTTTAACATTATGAAATACTAATTCTAGGTTGGCTTTTAAAAAAAAAAATTATAAGGTTAGTTCATTTTTGGTGTGAAACAATCAAAATTGCTTTAAAAATATAATCACATTTTAGGAAAAATTCTTTAATAACAATATGAAAAGAACTCAGGATGTACACGCTGATTTCTAAGAGATGTTTATGGTAACAATCTATTTTTAATAGTCATAATATTATCATGTTATTACATAAACTGATGGGAATCTTTTGCTTTGGCAGAAGAAAGATGTGATGAATCCCACTGAATTTACAGAAGCTTTCAGGATCACTCAGAGGAAGGAAGCAGTGCCTTAAAAGATCTGCCTACTACTTTTGGAGTGAATTATATCATTTAACAGTTTCCTATACTGCCTTCAGAAGATAAATACACATATACATTCATACATACTACTGCATTTTCCTGTTGTCACCACAGACAGGACAAAAAACTGCTATTCCTGGTCTTCTGCATTCCAACACCAACCTGAACAACTGAAATTACCATTTTAAGAGGAGTGTTGGAGAGCTATATGGACAGGGATGCTCCATATACCAGCAACTTCCCAAATGCCTGCACAAATCTCATCTACTTTTGAACTATAGCTAAGAGAAGCACCAACAAATCTAGAACACTTTTTACATACTACAGTCTTGGAAGCATGATAAAGATTTAAGTTCTGCTTTATTATAGCAATAGTTTTTCTGTTTAATCACAACATATCTAGAACATACTGTTTTCTAATATATCACAGCTGGCATCTTAATCACTTCTATGCCTCCAAAGGGAAAGGGAAGAGAGCACCACTAGCTGCAGGTGTACAAAGCCAAAAGCAGACACGTGTGCACAACCAGGACCAGATATTTTCACACTGAACTGCCTCTAGTCATGAAACTTTTCCATGTATTACTGCAATACTGTAACTGTACTAATGAATTACTGCCTTCAAGATCATATCACGCTATCTCCTTCAGGGTGACTAGACCTGATGCTGTCTCATCGTAATGCAGCTACACAGCTTTGGCACAAATCTTTCATCAAATCTGCTGCAGAACAGGATTCTTAGTATCAGTCATGTCAGTATTACATAGATCAAAGCAGAGTAGCTCTAAGAGGTAGATCAAAGGAAAATAGCAGGACAGATTCTGGACAAGTACCCCAGTGCTTTCAGAAAAGGTTCAGGAAATTTCCAGGCAGATGGAGGCAAATATACTCACATTATGGCAATTCAATTTTCCTAATGATGCCATTGCAAAAACATCAACATAGGGCAGCCCAGCTGGCTGCAATATCCCATCATCTATGATTAGGAAAGTACAAACACATTCCTCTTGGTCTGTGGACTCTCCTTCATTGTCAGACTTCTAGAACTCATATAGTATCAACTAGAGGATGGCATATTGTCTTGAAAATAACTACTGTGGCTTCATATCTTTTCAAACGACAGGTTATTCCTCTCTACTCTTAACTAAATAAATCCAGTAACTGTAAGCTGAATTCTCCTTTTTAAAAATACAATTATATTGATTTTTTTGAGAGAATATTGCCAGCACTGTTTTCACACAGTAGAATAAATCAACAATATGGTTCTTTCACGTGCTTCAGTGGGGAATATTACTACCATTAGCTGTATGTGAATAGTCAGTGATTTGAAAAAGAGGGCAGCTAGTGCATTCCTGTACATGTAATATCACCAACAAGTTTGTTACTTTCTCTTCTTTGAAGCCATGGCTTGTGCTAAATCTCAAGGAACCACTATTATATCAATGTAACTTGCCATTCCCTCCAAGGGCCTCCAAAGAGTTCTGAGAATGTTTATGAGCTCAGGACTTCCCTTTGGCCCAGAACAAGTAGGATTAATACAAATTAAACATAGTCTTTCCCAAATTGCACCGTATACACTGTATCTAATGAACAAGGTAGCAGACCTATCAGCTGGACATTTCACCAAAACACTGGTATTATGTCCTCATAAAATAATTTTTCTAGTAAATTAATTAATTACTGATACATTCAGCAATATTTTCTCAGTTTATTCCCATTTTAATTTCTTATTTGTACTAGATATATAACATATATTACTGTATCCTTTGTAATGTATTTATGTTCTCCATAGCAAAATTTCAAGGAGGTAAAATGTATTCTCCACATTACTCCTATCTATTAGTATCACCCAATTCCCTTCAACTCAATCTTTAACACTATTATACTGATAAAACTATGTGTAAATCTTCACCCACGAGCCTCTGGCTGGCTGGATTTTTCGAAGCAAACAGCAAACTAGGTTTAGCCAAGGACTTGCAGGGTACTGCCAGAAGGTGGAGGGTGCACTGCTGTCCTCATGTATGAATGTATTCAAATTTCACTGTAGGAGAAATTTTCAATCCCAGAAATCACAAGAAGCTCAGGCTGATTACAGTTTGTTTGTTGTGCTTGACATCACAGGATAAATGAAAAGCTTTCTTGGAAGGTTACCCACTCCCCCTGGCATAGCATTCATTTAATGATGGTCACAATTATCTTTACAGCAAAGATACTGGCTTATTATGGGCTATCACTGAGCTTATGATGCCATGTCTCTCACAAGAAATTGCCAAAATTGATACAGCCTGTGATGAAAGCAAGCTGTGTAAATTAGCTGTGCAGGGAGTTGCATGAAAGTTGCAGTGCATGTTAGGAATTAAGTTGGGGACACTCAGGCTGTTCTATATAGGACATATCAGTATGCAGTCACACGGTAAAAGAGAAGTACAGGGTTTTCACATAGATGTGTCCATGGCAACTGCAAGATTATTTTCACTTGTCTCTAACGATGCTTCCAGCATGAAGGACTCCGTTAAACCTCAGATAAAAATCACCCTCAGAAAGAAGACCAAGAGTCTTTGTTAAAGTTACGTTTTGCTTTGATGGGGCATGAGACTTCTTTATTTACAAACCAATTACTAGTCCCTTTTTTTCAGCAGATGAAGAAGAGGAGGCATTTTCATATACACAACAAATAAAAAACTAGCAGTTTAAGATTATTTTAACCGTTATGTTAAATTAGAATTGGAACATTCTGTACCCATTTTCCAAAGTGATTTATAAGACAATGTTAAATACAACCCATGACAAGAAAAGTCAAAGTAGTTAACAGGTACCTGTTGGAACACTTGAGTAGGGCACACAAACAAAAATGCAGCACAGAGCACAAAAGTGATGACTCAGAGCCAACTGGTCTTTCCCTGCCTGACACAGCTGTAATGTTACAATGCCCTTGAAACAGGTCTCCCCAGAAGTGATAACACATGCTGCAAGTGTGCTGAGGAAGTAGCGCTCTCTCTCTAAAACCTAAGAACATTAAATTACAAGGGAATTAAACAGTACAAGACAATATAAGGAAAAAGAATCACACTGTTTGATCAAGATGGCTACTGCACAGATCTGTGCTGTGGATATATTAAAGGAAACTAGATATCTGTTTCTAAGGCGGTACATCTATCAGAAATTCCCCCCCCAGCATGTGCCAGATCATGAAGTAAGTCTTTAGTCTTTAAAAAAACAAGTGTAATTTTTTGACCCCAGTGTAGCAACTTTTCAGGGCTCATTTTACTACTTGTTACCATGGAATGACTTGTCTCCTCTTCCAGTTCAACATACCTTCCATTGGAATACAAGCAACTTTTTCTAGTGAAGCTAGACATTATCTTTAATCTTTACTGCTGATCACTAATTCTTTTAATTTTACCAGAACATTTTTTGTTGAAGCAGATTTATTTGCTCATCAGTCCATCTCTCCATTACCTACAGGCTCTCTGTATAGTTGCAATATTCTGCACTTGAGTAGCCATTTCCTGCAAGAAGGAGGTTTGAAGCCATTTCCTGCAAGAAATTCAAAAGTTTGTAAAGACAACTCTGGAAAGCTATGCATTTTTAATTAATAACAAAACCCTCAAAAACATAAAGCCTCATCGACACCGAAGAGCTGGAGCTCTTCAGCACAGCTGAATTCTCTGACAAGCTCACTTAATTTCTCAAAGCTTGCCCTTTTGAAATAATTAAAAAATGTAATTACTAATGCATTTGGTTTATATTCCTATTAAATTTAAATTGAATTAAATAAGGATCACTCAATCCAGAATTATTTCCTATGATCAGCTCTTCTCAGAAAGTTCTCTCTTACTATTCAGGCTACAAAATGATACAGCCTGCTGTTGGTTCAATGGTCAGTAAAATGTCTGTTATCCAGCAGAGCCAGAATTTCATGGGCCTAGCCAATACTAGTAAGTATTTTGTCTCCAAGCCATATAGAGGAAAATACACTGTCCTCAGTGAAATAGTTGCATTCAGAATCATAATTTGTTTCAACTAATATTAAATCTATAACCAAAATCTGGTCCTGAGGTTTTATAATAGTAATATCCCCACAAAAAGCCTATAGCATATAGGCTATATTCTCCTTTCTCATTTACCAAAGGGGATATGTTTTCTTTGGCCTGTGTCTTCTGGCCAATGTACCTGTAAAATCCCTTCTTCTTGTTTTTAACATCCTTCACCAAGTTCAGTTCCATCTGCACCTTTCACTTTCCTGACCCCTTCTCTTCACCTTTCACCTTTCACTGATACTAAAGCAAGGTTCTTTCATTTTAAATTAAGTTCAAATAAATCACAATTCAATAAGCAGAATGAGAAAGAGACAGAGAACAAACAGTCTTTCTGCATATGTCCTGGTATATACCTTTAAGGACAAAAAAATGTAACCAGAGGTATTAGTGTTTCTGCATCACTGCTAGCAGTTAAGGAGCCTTCTTTCCTTAGCTCATGAGCTTCTCTCACTGCTAATAGTAATTTTCACAGGTCTGATAGGATATCTCATTGTAACCAATGTGCTTCTGTACCAATTACTCAAGACATAGTACATAACCTAGCATTTTAGCAAATAACACAGTTTTGACATATGAATCAACAGGTTTATTAAGGTTGCAAGTCAACAGTGAGAGTTAATGAAGCTAGGCAATGAGAAAAATTCCGTTACAAAAAGATGGCATGCTGCATCCAAACATTTTAGAAAAGGAAATATAATAATTTTTTTCTTTGCAGAGTATAAAGGAGAACAACTTTCCCTGGTACTGGAGTAATGTGCACGTCTGCCATTTAAAGTCAAAGGTCCCTTAACCTTACCATAAATTTGTGACCATACTGCACAAAAATCAGCAAGAAAATGTGTGTCTATAAAATAATTTCACTATATTTCACCTGGGAAAAGAACAACATTACTCTCCAAGTCGATCAGGTTATTTTTCTTATCACATTCAGGGGGACTATTAAAACAGACTCACACAGACTAGGCTACTGTATCTGATTCTTCTGGACCAAAATGGTCTCCAGATACTTCAGAAAAACTTCGGTAGCAATAAAGTACCATCACTATCACACAGTCACACAGTACTGCTTTACTCTTTCTCCCTAGCACATCCATACAATGTGCTAAGGCAAGTATTGCATTCTTTTTTTTGCTCATCAACACAGTCATTATATTTCATATGCTGCCATAAAGATTAATGCACCCTTTATCATGCTTATAAGCCGCCTCTTTCCTGCACTCCTTGTGTAGTCACTAGCAAACAGATCCATCAGGTAACTCACTCTGCTTTTGAAAGGAAGCTCTGCACTCCTGCAGTGGCGGGTGCAATGTATTGACTCTCACCTGCAGTCCAGACAGCGTGGGGAGCCTCTAAAGAGGGGAACTGAAGTATTCAAGTCTCAGGCTTGTTTAATTCTTTAATGGGCAATTATTCTATACAATCAATAAGTCTAAACTTTCGAAGTTTGAAAAATTAGGTATGAGCTCAGAATACAGGTGCTAAGCTTTCTCTGGTAAATACCTTGTGTACACCAAATAAGTAACAGTGGTAAAAGCTTCCTTTGTATTTGTTTACATATCATATCGATTTTACACAGGTTCAAAATGAGAAGTATAAACATTTTTCTAATCCAATTTAATGAAATCTAAACAGGGCTTTCAGATTTACTCAAACATTTATATTGTCTTGTACCTTGTCTATTGACCTTTTATATGTTAAGTTTGTCATTTAACAATCTTAGCCACCTCCAGTTTATCTTTTGTGAAAAGGGTCTGTAGAGATGGACAAAAAGCATCAGAAGACTAACAGGGTTAAAGCAAAATACATAACCTTGCTAGGGCTTAGTATTTTCATGCTTGTAAAAAAAATAAAAATGAAACTATGGGACATAAAAATCCCCAAATATATTATAACACCTACCAGCAGTTTGAAAGCATATCTCAAATTCATACAGAGCAAAACCAAGGACTATTGTCTACAATATCCAGTTTCAACTACTGAACACAAAGCTCTGTCCAATGTTTTTAGAGGGTTTATGTTGTGAAGAACTGCAGCCCATGGGAAGGACTTATGTTGGGGAATTTTATGGAGGATGGTTCTCATGTAGAATGGACACATGAATCTGAGTACTGGTTTGCCTACCGTTCAGCAAACAAAAGAAGACCAGTCTTTTGACATAACATGAAAAAATATTAATTGGAAAAAAAAATTTCTGAATTTTCCAGGCAATTGCATTAATTATGAAATATGAGATCAGATTAGCATAATACTGTTACTGTTATTTCATGGTTACAAAACCATGAAGTACCATAAATGGTTGAACTTAGTACAAAATATGGTAAGTTTTATTAATCTTAAGATTTGAAATTGCTCTTAGAAGTAAACTTTGCTTTGTTTTAAATGTATACCCAGGTATTAGATGGGATGGAAATAGAGCCTTTTATTGGATCTTCAAAACTTCTTTGGAACTTTCAAAAATTTCATTGTACATCCCTGAATCAGTAAGTCCCCAACTTTATTCATATGGACAGTCTGATTTATCTTAATGAGAATACACAAATGCTAGATGTACCAAGCTGAAAAGGGATACAAAGTTGTACTGGAAACCTCGATGTTCCCTAAAAGAAACTTCATAACACTTGTCCATGTGATAGAATTGCTAATGCAAGGCTTTCATATGATTAATTTAATGCATATTGAAACTACACTTAATTTTCATCTATTTCTCATTACTTTTATAATGAGAAATTTGCATGTATCTGCATTTGTGTGTAGGATAATATGCTAGATACCATGCCTTAAGGACATATAAAGACAGAATGTGTAGTCATGCTGCACTTGTCCAGACGATCTGGATGTAAGAACACATTCAACAAGGATGGAGGCAATGGAAAAGAAACCAAGAACTGGTTACGAAAAAATGACCTCAACTTATCAGAGTCAGTGAAAGTATGGAAAAAGGACCCCATAGCTTTATGAACGTTCATGTTGCCAGGAGGATAGTTGATTAAGACTGAAAACCTTTTAATATCTATTATTTTGAATGAGATTCACAGTTAATTTTTAACAACTACTTCACGCCTTGCAAGTCAATACAAAACAGCCTGTTGTGTCCCTTGTCTCCTCTGCCTTCTTTAGGAGTTAAGCTGTCTTTTTATTCTGATTGGGTTTTATTGGATTGTCAGTATTATTGAGCTTTGCATACTCAAGCAGGTTCTCTAAACCTATTTGAATTTAATTGTAAGAGCACAAGTAAGTAAAGCTTAAGTTTTTTTCTTAATTAAACACCAAATAGCAAATCATCATTAGTAAGACACACTGCAGGGACAGAGATTAGAGATACAGAGCCAAACCTTAAAAACCGGTTTTGTGTTTGCAATGCATTATTTACAAAACTATCATAACAGTTTGTGTATTTGTTAGAGGCAAGAATATGCTAAGAAATAATGTAAGAATAAATACCTTATGCAGTTCCATGTTGTCTTCCCCAAGGAAAAATTTACCTGTCAGGAAGCAGCAGAAACAATGAAAAGTTATATTGCTTACATTACTAATGACACCTGACCTTGAGTTCATCCTTCACTGGATCAGTGAAGCACAGTCTTCTGCTCAGGCTGATGCTGGTGATCCACCTATAGACTAAACTGTCCATCTCAATTCTGCCCAGTTTCAACGTATATCTAGAACAACCTGCTGCCAGCATTGGGCATATAGTACTATCTTGCTGATAGGCAAGTTTGGCCCATCTGTGATTAAGAATAAAGAACAGAAACAAGGGTAACTATGAATCATAGTCTGAACATTTAAGTGTGTGCTAATATAATGAAGAGAGAGGAATGATAATTTACATGGCTCAGGTTGCTGAAGATGACTACCAGGCTAGTCTAGAGAATGGCCATTTTATTAGACTGCATCTGTTTGGCCATGAACTTTAGACTGCCTAGCATGAGGTGCCGCAGTCCACAATTAGTTTCTAGAAACTAAAATAAAAATTAATGTACTGATAAAGCAGTATCACCAATATTCACACTGAATAATCATGACTAGCACCCTGAGGATTTTTTAGTATTTATTAAAGACTATGGTTGATTTGTTTGTAATTGTCTTTTGAATCATGAGTCATAAAGCTGTAGCTCATATTTTCAAAGGTTCACTAGCAACTGTGATGTTTAAGACCTAATCTTTTTTTTTTTTTTTTTTAGAATTCTGATTTTTTTAAATAATAAAC
>VZTU01024924.1:11467-20422 GCA_013400835.1 Zapornia atra | reverse complement strand
CCTAATCAAAATATTAAACAGATTTTTAAAAGATTGCTTTGTTACAGGTACAGTTGTCTTGCATTACAGCATTATGGTTTGTCCAAGATGACTCCAAATAGTTCCTTGGGGGATGACGTTAGGCAGCGGGCCTTTATCAGAAGCCTTAGTATATTAAAATGTTTGGCAAACTTGTCATGTGATTCCTTCAGAGTCATTTGTCCGCAGCAAGAAACAATGTGCAGATGTAAGGTTTAAAATAATTCTGATGAGAACGGAAAAAAGCTCTCAAAAATCGCCCAACATGACAAAATTGCCATTGCAAAGACTGCACAGGTAATTAATAACTTGGGAAAGATACTTAAAGGAAAAGGAACATAGCCAGGGCACAGTGTAATTCTCCTGATAGCCCACTGGGGAGGCAGAACGTAATGGAGTCTGTATCCTTGGAAATTTTCAAGACTCAGCTAGAAAAAGCCACAGGTGAGTCAATGTCATGTTGGCTATGGTCCTACTTCAAAGTGGAGGTTGGACAACCTTGCCCCCAGCATCCCTTCCAATCAATATTTGCACAATTCTGTGAAAAGTGAGGGTCTTGAGCAGCAAAAATTAAGAAAGTGGAACAATTAGTGATGACATGACATCCACCATTGACAGGATAACAAATAGCAGGCATGGTTGTTAAGGGCTACTGAAGGATAAGGCCTCCTAAGGAGGCAGTAACAGTGAAGGTTAATAACAGAACGAATGGTCTCAGGAATCCCATCATTGTGAAATATGTTGATTTCTGAGATACAGATGAAAGAATACAGGTTATTTGTAACCGTACAGTGCAGCTATTCTGCAGTGTTACAGATGACAAACTTCCTCATCAACATTGCGTCAACAAGCTGAGGTGCTACATCAATCTTGGGTTTGGAAATAATACAAATATGGTAAGAGAATCATCTATTGAAAATAGCTTTAGACTCAGCAATTGCCAGTTGATATGGTTTAAAATAAATTGAAGAATAAACAAAAGATATTTATATAATATTTTTATATTTTACAAGAAAAACATCAATAAAGTAAATAGTTAGCAAGGTCATCTGTGCTGAGGAATTTAAGTAAAGCTGAAATAAGAAAATTAAAATTCCTTATGCTAGGGTAGGTTATCTCTAATTCCTTCCCCAGTCTCTTGAAATGGCCAGGATTTTAAAAAAACCCCTCAATTTTACGTAGTGTAGGCTGCTGGAGGAGAAGATGGGAAGGTTGCTACTGATGCCACCACCCTCACATAAATCTGAATGAATACATATTTGAGAAAATATATTGGAAATAAATATAATGGATGAGATTTCTTAATATTGAATGCAATTAAAAGACAAATTAAATTGTAAATCAGTAAAAAGTCAATATAAGTTTATGAAATATGTCAAATGGAGTTCTTTTTCTATAAAAAGGAAATACAATAGATTTCAGCTATCTCCTGAGTTGAAAAAATGGCATGATATTGCATGGCACTGCTAGTGGAAATGGAGAAGAAGGATATTGGAGGAACCACAGGTCAGTAAGGAACTGGCTCTGGCAAAGATTAAAAGGGAAAGACTGATGGGTACTTACTAATGTAGTTCCTTAAAGATAAATTGCAAGAGTTCTCTTGTTCATTATTCTCATAAATGCGTAATGGTGTATGTATTAGTATGGAGATAAGGTTATTGGCCGTGTTGCAAAGATAGGAGGCGTCTTCAAGACAAAGAGATTGCTTTATCACACAGAAGAAAATCGTGATGGCTTCAAGGGCCTGAGGAATAGAAGCAAGATCAAAGTCGGTAGTACTAAATGCAAAATCATAACCATGTGGTCTCAAGAAAACTGCTAGTGGAAAGAAGCAGCATCTGGAATTGACCTGGGTGGAGCTGAAGGTACCAGACTACTGAAGCCCAAATGTGAGCTGCCACTTTGCTGCATCGTGATGGATAAATGTGGTCCTCCGGGCAATAAGAAGAAATAGGGAAATATTACTGGCATTGTATGTGGCACAGATGAAATCTCATCTAGAACACACTGTACAGTTCTGGCGATGTAAGTTCAAGGGTAGGGAAGTGAAACAGACATACAGAGAGTTGAATTCTTCAGGGGAATAGCTGATTTTATGAGAGGACAGTAGAAAAAAATTCTTCTGCATTAGCTGGATAACAACAGGACAGGTATGCAGTTAGTGAAATTGATTAAAAAATTAATGGGTATAAATGGCTATTTATGTATTTACAGTAGAAATCAGAAGAAGCCTTCTAACCAAGCAATCAGAATCTGTTAACAACTTTCCAGTGAGAACAGTGCTATTAAAACAACAGTTTTAACTAAAAGTCTAGTTCCTCCTGTGATGTTAAGTAGCTCTCTTTGAATCATCCTTAAAGGGTTTCAGTTAATTATATCAATTTGTTAGGAGGCATGAAACAGTATCAGACATGTTTGGTTTTGAAAAGAAGAAAATGTCAGTGGTTAGTGCATCCTTTGAGATCTACTGCTATTTTATTTTTACACATGGAAAAAATTTATAGTATTGATATTTTAAAATTCTAAATAATTATTAACTTTTCAGAGCAAAAATATTTCTCCATCATGAGGTTTTATTCCAACAGATGGAAATTCAATTATTTTGTGGTGGTTTTTGTTTGTTTGTTTTAATACTCTCAAACCAAAAATGTTCTCTGCCAATTCTGAGGGAAAACAGGTTTGCAAGGTGTCTGGAAAAAAGCCTCTCTGAGGTTTTGTGACTAAAATGAGATGCAATAGTGGAACCCGTAGGCAAATGATAAAAATTTCCTTAAAAACATGCCTCCACTTTGGAGCTGGAAACAAAATTCTCTTAGAAGTGTGTAAAATGCAAGTCACTCATGGAAGAAAGGCCTATCAGTGCTGTCTCCAAACACAAGGTAAAATCTTGGCTTTAATGTGAATTTCTAAACATCAGTCTCTTAGATTGCATTGAGTCTTTCCAAAAGCCAAGTCCCATTCCTTGTCCTCCTTTTGGATGTATTTTGGGCACCATCCAAGCCAAGCAAGTCCGAACTTTGTTCACCAGCTGTAATCCCAGGATCAGCTTTTCCATGGTGCCTTAATGGATGCTTTGAACCTGAGGTACAGCTAAGCTATCAGCCTGAAATATGAAGAGAGAGCAGGTCATGGAGCTTGCCGTCTTGAAATCCATAACAAGGAGTTGGCACTTTTGCAGCTGTTCATCCAGTGAACATGGTACCAACTTTCTTGAGTTGTCCATGGGCAAGAAAAGGAAGTCATCAGACCTGTGGAGTTCAAAACATAGTAAGCGTAATAGGTCTGACAGCCCAAAGTAACTACAGTCCTAAGTAACACTCACTCCCTCAAAGATATTTTCCAGTGCACCTGCTTTTATGAAGACCTTGGCTTAAAAGAAGCAAATAAAAATGTTTTTTTTCCAGAACAAAGATGAATATTGATTACATTTGCTAGTCCAATGATGTTACTATCCTATAGCAGCAATGTATACTTCTAACTATTAAATGCGATCAGGCTATTTTACAAGTTTTAAACCAGAGGTGCCTCAGGCATAAACCGTAAAATTTAATTATCTTCATCTGTGAGCATCAGCTCCTGCAATAAAATAAAACTTGTGTCAATCACATATTTATTTGTCTTGGCTTTGCATACTGCATATCAGAGGATTTATTACTTAGCAATAAAACTGGAAAATAATCATTCAAAAGTCAAACATGGATAAGTTTAAAAAGAATGTGTAGGTTTCTGTTCTAACTGTAACTTCTGATTAAGGTTGAATTAATGAGTGAATTATCAAATTAATGCATTTCTATTCCCAAGGTATTTTTTCCTCTAATTAGAATATAATTTAAAATTGGCATGTGATACAGGAAAAAATATTTAGCATAAGAAAACAAACAGGGTTTTGATCCCCTTTACTTTGTCAAATACATTCCCATTATAAGGACAGAAATGTCTTTTATATCCTCTTATCAGGATGATACCCTGTGTACTCAGAGAAGAGGCTAAACACTGCAAAACTGGTAAAAATAAGAATGGAGAGCCAAACCATAACTAAAAGGGTAGTGGCCAGATATGTTATTCCAAAATAGACTGTGGTTTCTCATCTCTTCTGAAGATGCCATGTCTTGCTCTTCAAGAGATAACAAGTTCAGAAGACAGATTGGTTTTCATTATGTCTCTGTCAGTGCTGGAAAACCTCAAAATTGATTCTGTTGTGATAAGGACATCATATCAGATGCAGCTCAGGTCTTCCACTCACTAAACCCCAATGAATGAACACAGTGGGAAGCCCAACCTCTGTAACACAGCAGATCACTAGTAAACATTTCTGAAACATACTTTGGGACTCTGGAGTTTATAAGGCTTCTTAGGTAGTACATGGGTGAAGAAAAATAGGTGAATTGCCTGTTCCTACAGTTTTCTCTGGGTTCAACTTTATGGAGATATAAAGAAATATGATCTGATAATTTGTATTCCACGCATGCTCCCCACTGTGCCTTTCAAGTAAGATGGTGAATGATAATCCAGATTTCTAGTTACGCAGAAACTGGATTGTGCATAACTCATTATTCTTGAAAATTAGGCAGGGCTCTACACTTGTATCTTTCCAATGAACCCTTACAGGTATGCTTAACTTGGCTGATAAGACCCCACCTAACTTCAGCCAGAGCCTCAGCCTGCAAAAGCACAGGAAGAAAAAAGGCATGATTTCTTTCATCTGAGCAAGTGCAGCGTTCAGCAAAGTCGCAGCAGCTTCATTTGAGGCCTTTAGAGGTAGCGTGAACAAAAGCAGTAAAGCACAAAGCAACGATGATCGCAAAACGCTAGTTTTAAGTTCTGTTTGTCCTTTACTGTATAATTCTCTCATAAAATTTCCTCAGAGACCCTTGCACTAAGATTCTTCTTGTTTAAAGTACAAACCAATCAAAAACTGCAAAAAAGGTCACTAGAAATGAATAGTGAATAATATTTGTGACAAGGGTAGCTAGGAGAAGTATTTAATATATTGAAGGACATTTTTCAGTGGTGTTGGCATCTGAGTATTTCTGGCATTTGCAGATGTAGAATTGCATGATATCTTGAAGGAATGGTATTTCTCAAAGAACAGCGAAGTTTACTAGGAACCAGAAATAGTGCGGGGGGATTTCTTCTTAAACTCTTAAGGGAACTTTCATGCTATTTATCTATTCTTTTGAAAATGGAACACTCATGCCATCTAATCACGACTTCCTCAGATTCTGAAAGACTGATAAAAGGGGCACATTGATACCCAGTGAATGGAAATACAGTATTGCATTTTGGATTTGATCTGTTCTGTGCGTTCTTTATATTCAACCCATAATATTCAAAGATTGTTTTCATGAACCTAACTTGTTCAGTCCCTAGTCATCTGATTTCATTTGGCTCCGGAGATCAGTGTGAATAGTTTTTCTTTCTTATTTGAGTATTGTCAAGCCATCTTGTTTGAGAAATACTTTAAACTGTTGTCTACCATATGTGTTAGTTATACACGAGTAGAGACAGCGCTTCATTTTCTATCAGTTGCTAGAAGCTTTTGCGGTAGTGCTACCAGCTGAGATCAGTTTGAGTAAAGGCATTAACATCTAGTATCAAAGCAGAGCTTTATTTTATGAAGAATAAACTTCCTAAGGCTAGTTAGGTGACCTGGGATTAATCTTTAGTTAGATCTCACCTCTAGAGACCTACTGTGAAATCTTGTTTTAAAATCGTAAGTGAAAATCAGTTTAGTGGTTTCATAGTTGTTCCTTGTAGATATTTGTCTAGGTAATGAAATCACCACACAATTCAGTGTGTTTATCAGTCTAAAAGTAAAAGCAACTAGAAAGGACAAATATTTTTCTAGATTAAATAGAGTTTGAATTACATTTTAAACTGCAGCAGGAGCCCATGGATGAGGAAGCTAGATTTCCCTCACTTTGTGCTGCTGACTTCCATCACTAGATGAGCACAAATGACAGCACTCTGTGCCTTCGTATCATAACTTAACAAGACTGGTGAAACACATCTTTACAAAATGTGATGACAATTCAAAGACCTGACTGCAATGACCATTTTCCTGCCTATTTAGGGAAGTCATGGACACCTGGTCACTATCTGCAGTCCATTCTGCATAGTCTTCCAGCAGGCTCTAGGCAAGGGTGTTTTGAAGGTGTAATGTGCACCTTGCACCAAGACAGAGAGTATAAATACAGTGTGGATTCATGTGATGATTCCACAGCATCATTTCTCATTGCACCAGAAATCCAGGGTAGTCAGAGCGACACCAGGGGTGTTTAAACTAGTTAATTAAAAAGATTCAGAAAGTTATATTGAGCCATTGTGGTAGGTCATCCACAGCTCCTGCATTGCTCTCTGTCTCTGCTTTAGGCTACTCCGATTAACTTTCTCCAAAGAAAGTCTGTAAATGAACCAGAAAGCAACATGGACACAAGTTATTTGGGCATTTGGCCTCAGTCATGCCGCTTAGTCCCTGGACTTTTCTTATTTAGCAGTACAGGCTACCTAGCCAGTGGGTTATTATCAAGGCAGCTAATATATGGGCACTTTCAGACTTATCCTGGGCAAACATATAACGTGGCTCTTGTCCATTACTGAAACTAGGAAGCCATAGAGATAATGAAAACCCTGTCTTCTGGCCCTTTTTCTCCATGTCCTTATCATGCACTAGACTGAGAGTGGGTTTATTAATGGAAGATTTTAACTGGGGAAAACAACTCATCAGTTCTGTGCAGCTTCTGTTGCTTTTGAAATAAATTTCCCATCATAAGTGAACTTTCCTGCTCTAAATCCAAATTGCTCTTGGTATCTTAATAATTACTGTACTAATTAAAGATGGTTCTGCTGCAAGATTTCTTATACAAAAGCTATGACAAAATGAACTCGTATTCATACTCTTGCTTCTATCAGAATGCAACTAGTTCCTCCTGGATGTTTGGCTGCATGGTTAAAAATTACTTGGTCCGAAGCTTTTACCTCATAACCTTTCAAGATCCACTCAAAACAAGACAATGAGGATAAGAAGAATTTGTAAAGGACTGTATGAGAGAATAACTGTTGATGTAAGTAAATAAAATGGGCTGTGGTCTGTTATTTGGGTTTATGGATAAAGCACACAACCCCTGCCTGTATGCTCTGCCAGGGCTACCTGCTAGGAACAGTCCCAGGTATACGTTATTTTCCCCCAAAATTATGCCCATCTCTGCCAACAAGCCCTGTAACCATTGAATAGGTATGGGCAAACGCAAGCCACTTAGAAATAGAAATTATTCAAAATGTTACTCAAACCCAGATAAAATTGCAGGCAATTACAGTGCTTAGTCTTTAATCCTTACCATCAGTCTGGCTATCGCCACACACAAAGACCAGCCATATCCTGCCATCAAGCTGTCCACAAGCTCTTTTTACCACAGAAAAACAGATATATGAGCAGATATATTTTCCTAAGATGCCGCACGGTACACAGCCACGTAATTGCATTACAGCGCTGGTCCTGACTGTAAGCAATGAACCTGGCAAGGCAGGTTCTGGACTAACTGTCCTAATGGGCCATTTCAGTTGTTTGTTTTCAATAAAAAACGTTCTGCATTATAAACCAAGATTTAGGGTCCTTAGAGAAAGTTGTTAAGCTCGATACATTTGTAGTCTGTTCTAGCAGCAGCAGGCTTAAGGTAATACAGCAAATTTTGAAAGAAAGGTAGGACATTTCAGTCTTATCTTACAAATATTTGCATACTGCCGCTCAGAATGTCCACCTGTAATGTATTCCTGAGCACGGCTGAAATAAATGCTGTGTGTAGAGAAGGATGGAGAGGCCTGGATTTTAATAAAATGTGTGCATGATTCACCTTTTGCATTTATTCTTGATATATCGATAATGATTGAGTATGAAAGGGTTTGTTTCTTTCCTGGGTTTTTAAATGAATGGTAGTCTGCAAACTGAGGAATATGCAGTCTATTAAATACCATCTGTCTCTGCACAGAAGGGTGCTACAGAAGACCGATGAGTAGATTATCAGCTTTTAACTGCTCCTCACAGAGTCCCTGAAAACAGCCTGAGATGAAATTAGGGGAAGGAACTTGCAGGTAAGAAACTGCGATGCAATATGGTGGAGGCACGAAGCTGGAATGCCCTGCGCTCGGCCACCCAACCCTGCTTCTTAGGAAAATAAGGTGGCGAGATAGAATCATAGAATCATAGGATGTGTAAGGTTGGAAGGAACCTTTAGAAGTCATCTAGTCCAACCCCTTCTGCAGTAAGCAGGGACATCTTCACTACATAGGTCACACCGAACCCCATCAAGCCTGACCTTGAATATCTCAAGGGATGGGGCCTCCACAACCTCTCTGGACAGCCTGTTCCAGTGATCCTCCACTCTCATATTGAAGAATTTTTTCCTAATACCCAACCTAAATCTCCCCTTTTTGAGTTTAAAACCGTTACCCCTTGTCCTACTGCTACATGCCCTCATAAACAGTTCTTCCCCAGCTTTCTTACAGACACCTTTCAGGTACTGGAAGGCCACTGTAAGGTCCCCCCAGAACCTTCTCTTCTCCAGGCTGAACAAGCCCAATTCTCTCAGCCTAAACTAGATACCTGGTTTGTAAGGAGAAGCAGTTGGCTGGGAGATACACACCTGCGGAGGGGAAGGCCTGAAATGCCGGTAAAAGGATTTATATGGCTGGGAAAAAGAAACAGGTATCTGTAAAATTTAAGGACTTTGGGAGTTTTTGTGGAGGGCAGCACATGTTCTGGGTCACATAGGTGGGAAGCTGGTATAGTACTCCACTTTCCCTTCCTATAGACTACAGTCCTTATAGATCAAAGAAGGCTCTTGAGGGTTGCAGTCCTGCCTAAGGGTTTGTCTACACAGCTCAGTACACCGCCATAAAAGATATCCGTAAAAGAGATCATTCACATTGGAAGGTGTAAGG
>VZTU01024924.1:1467-6467 GCA_013400835.1 Zapornia atra | reverse complement strand
GGACGAGGCCGGGCAGCGGCCGAGGAAAGCTTTCTGCGGCAGGAGCCCCCCTCCCCCGTGCTCCCTGCCCGGATAAAGCCCTTCCTGACAGGGGAGGGAAGGGGCAGGCTGCAGGGCAGGGGCTTCCCTTTGGTCTCAGTGTGTGTTCTGTAAAGTTGTGACAGATTATTAGTAAAGGGAGGGGTTTCACAGTTTGATGAAGATATAACACACTCTGGACTATCCATCCTCCGGGCCCATTCATCAGAGGCAGAGAGAGGGGGAGAGAGGAGCTCTGTT
Source organism: Zapornia atra (assembly GCA_013400835.1). NCBI lineage: Eukaryota > Metazoa > Chordata > Aves > Gruiformes > Rallidae > Zapornia > Zapornia atra. Next base: position 6,188 of record VZTU01024924.1, on the reverse strand, counting down.
CCTCTCCCCCAGTGCAATTCATCACTGCGGCTGAATCGGGGAGTTTTGTCCTCCAGCAACCCGCTCCCCTGGCCGCCGTCCCGGGATCCCTGCTCGGGCAGCTCCGGCCCACACCAGCCCCGCGGAGGGGCCGGGGCTGCCAGGGTGTTCCCCCCTCCTCCCGCGCCCGGGGAGGGACGGCCGTCACCGCGGCCGCGGGGCTGACGCCCCCGGTACGGGGAACGCGGGCATGCACGGGGGTCCCGGGACCCTCTGCCCCCCGTGGGGGAGATTTCCCTGCCACAGGACAGATATAACGCTTCGGAGAGGAAAGCTTAAGTGCCGAGCAGAGGAAGCAGGAGGGATAGAGAGGGACAGACGGACAAACGGATATGGATGGGGCGAGGATGCTCCTACGGCAGTCTTTTGTTTTGGAGTGAGTGATCCTCATTGTTTGTCGACGCGGAGAAGAGAGGAAATTAATTGCAACCAATTAATAATTAATCCCGTTTAAACAGCTTTATTATCACCCACGAACGAGAGGGAATTGGTCTGATAACCCCCCGAAGACCGAATGTCAAGTTTAACCAAATAGTTATTGCTTTATCAAACAGAGTCTGCAAATAAATTAATCAAAAGCAAATATGTTCTTTGTGCGGCTCATTTGCCGGTAATGGATGGATATGAAGATTTGCCGATATTATTGTCTGTCATTCAATCTAACAAAGTGAACATTTATTGCATATATATTAAAAATTATCCCTTAATCGAGTGGGGCTGGGGTTGCAGTTATTGGAGTCTTCCCAGAGGTGAAGTCCCCTTGGATAGCAGCGGGGAGGGCTGCTCTTCGCCTCCCGTGCGATTCCCTTCGGAACATGTTTCAAAATTGCTTTAATCCACCGCTAAATTGAGCTGTTTTACTAACTGTCCGCGATATCATAAACAGTTTGAGGAGCTAATGGACGAGATGTTATAAAAATAGTGGACTTAAGGCACAGAAGAGGCGATATATTCGCCCAGGAGTGATGGCCGGGGACCCAGCCATGGCAAACAAGACTTCTTTGTCCCCCCCTTGCTTACATCATTTTCTAATTAGGCATAAAATTGTCTTCATACACTGGTATCGCTGGCTTCATAAACATAACCATTATGGTTCATAAGGACCCCATTGTGGGGAGCTCCTCTCAAAATAGAAAAGGATCTGGAGAGGCCCAGAGAAAAAAACATCCCCTTTGTTTTCTCTTTTGAGAAGACGGATGGGCAATGTCACGCAGATGATTACTTTGGACTATTAAATTGTCAGAAAGGAAGAATTTCCCTATTAATAAAGGGATTATGGGGGAGCGATGGAGCTGGATGCTGGAGGCTGACGAGGCGTGGTACGGGGCTTGGGGTTCGCGGGGATGGCGGGATGCGGCGGGGGGAGCTCCGCCGCATGGCCCGGTCCGGCCCGTGGGAGCCGTGGGATTCCCGACGTGGCATTCACAGGAACGAGCGCGGCCGTGGCTTGGTGCCACGCACCCGCGGAGCAGCGGGCAGCCCCTGCCCCGGCGCCGGGATAACTGGATGGAGATGGATGAAGCCGCCTATAGCCCCCGACGCGGTGTCAGCCCCCGGACAATTACTGTCTCCAGAGGGATGGACAGACTGACTGACACTGACCTCTGCCCACGAGCCCACTGGCGGCCCCGAGGAGCTTATGTGCAATTTGCTGGATTTCGTTTACAATAACCCGACTTGACATAAATAACTCTCCATGCTGTGTCTACGCCCGCCTGACCTCCTGAACTAGCGCGGAAACACTGCCGTATTGATCAGGGGCGCGGGGTTTCTCCTTTTTTCTTTTCTTTTTCCTTTTTGGTCTATGAAGACCCGCTCACTCCATCCTCCGGTCCGTGCACTCCCCCGAGCCGGACCCGGTCCGGTTCCCGCAGGAGGGCGGCAGTAGGGCCCGGCCGGTTCCCGGAGCTGGCCCGCTGAACCGGGAGAGCCGTCCTTTTCCCTCACATCCCGTTTCTCCTTTAGGGCGCTTCCCTAACGCTGAAATGCGGCAGGAGTTAAATTTCATGTCGCGACAGCCAGCAGCGAGTCGCGACACTCGGAGGAGGGCCGTTAGGGAAGGCCCGGGGAGACACAGGCTTCCTGAAAGCCTCCGTTCCCACTCCATTCTGTTCTCCCGTCTGTCCCCGCACCGCCTCTCCACTGGTGCGCAGGGCNGGGGAGGGGGCAATACGGGGGTGACGGGGACGGGACTCCCCGCAGAAGTCTTGCGGAGCGGGGCTGGTGTTATCCATTTAGTGTGACATATGGAAATCTCTCGGCGGACCCACAATTAAAGGAGCCGTCCCTCCGTCCTTTATTCCCCGCGAACTTTTGTGTTAAAATGTTAACAACCCGGCGCTATCCATTCTGGCTGTATTACCAAGTGAATGTTGACTCCAAGGCTGCCTTCCTTTCTGCCTATTCTGGGGCTGCCTCCCACGCAGATTTATGTATTTTTGATATTAAATTCTTTCTATCATTAAGCCTGCTCTCTTGTTGACTTTCATTGACCCCTGCCCTCGTCCCCGTACTTTTCCATATTTAATACAGGAACATTTTTGCCGGTGTCCTCCCCTCTTTGTTACCTCCCGGTTGACTGCCGTCCCTAATGGCATGTGCTGTTTACTCTGTTGTTGAACTTGGTAGGGTCACATACTCTTGTGCTGTGATATCCTCCGCATTTCCAGCCCTGCGATCCTGGGGAGGTGCCTTGAGGAACAAGCTTTTTTTTCCCCTAGCTACCGGCTTCCTAATGACTTAAGCAAACACCTTCGCTAATGATCCCCCAGGCTCCCTAATCCCCTCGGGGTTTTGTTTAGCTGAACTCCTAGTGCTCTGCCTGTCCCACTGGTAGCGTGGCCTCTCTGACCTGAGACATCGCAGCTCTTCTCCTTGGAGCGGGCTGCCTTGTCCAGCTCCGCCTGGGCCAAAGGCCAGGATCATGGGAGCATTGCATGCCACCAGCTGCTTGAGGTGACACCGAGTTACAAAGAAGAACCGCCAAAGGAAACTTCGGCTCACACAGGCAAATGAATGTGTTCATTTATCTCCTCTGACTCTGCGGTTCGCGGCGTGCCTCGGCCCTACAGCTTGGCTGGGGGAGAGGGTAAACGTCCTTCCCAAGAAAGATTGGCTCACTTCTCCTAGGCCGGTCTGTTCAGTATCATTATGTGACCGGTTTTCAGAATTGAAGTTGCCTGGTGTTTTGATTCTTCCCTGCCTGTGCAGTTGTGCCCTGGAGGTCCCTTCAAAATGGATGCTAATTGTTGGGGCTGCACACTGCTGCCTGCTAAAATGCCCCAGAGCTCCCAGGCCCTGCTCCTCAATGGCTTAATTGACAAGGACTTGTCTGTATTTAGGAGCAGCTGGTCCAAAGCATTGGCACATCAGTGCAATCTTAACACAGCATCCCTAGCCTGGAGGAGTATGAGGGTAAACGTGGTTAAAATGAAGGAAGATTTATAGTCGGCCCCCTTGGGTAATGCGACAGAAGACAGCTACCAAGATTTTCCCTAGTAGGGGTTTCATTCATCAGCTTCCCAGCCTTGGTAACGTGTCTAGGAGCCACGTTCCAGCTATTATTAATAATAGGAGGTGGCCATTTAGCACAATTAGGCAGGTGACAGTATTCCACAATAATGCGTGGCCCTAAACGAGACGGGGCGACGCTAACAAACACATCCGCGGCTGGGCAGCGCCGGGGCTCTGCGCCGCAGCCGCGTCCCGAGTGGGTCCGGACTGGTCCAAGGGGCAGCGAGCCCTCATCTGCCCGCGAAGCCCCCGGCTCGATGCGTCGCCAGCTAAACCCTCGCAGGCACCGGTTTACCCTCCTCCTGCAAGGAGGGCTGGGAAAGAGCTTCTCCCGCCGAACTGCCTCCTCTGAACCCCGAATTCAGCCTTCTGAAGACGCGTACCGGGTTTTTTTTAAAAAAATCACCCTCCATTGCGTCTCCGAATTTTAAAAATTAAAGCTCTCTCTCATTTCGGAGGCACCGATTAAATATATATATATATATTTCCCCTCCTCCCCCCCACTTTCTTTAAACGCTTCTTCCCGTGAGCTTCCCGTTTACACGATTTAAAGTTATTTCCACACGGGAACGGCTGGGTTTATTTTCTGCACGGGGTTATTCAGCGTTTTACAAAGGTTTACGGCGCGGCTTAAAACTAAGGGGTTTTTGTTGTTGTTGTTTTGCGATGTGTGGGAAATACTTTTATGTTCACATAGTTCTCCCCATGAATAGGGATAATAGGTTCGGGATCCTCATTGAAATTTGAAGTTTTTAAACAGAAATTCCCTAACTTTTGCTCGTTTTCTCAACTTTTTTCGTAGGAACAATGCCAACATTGAAGCCCTCGGTTGGAGTCTGCACAGTTGGAGATCTTTGGTGCCATTTTAGACATCTTTGGATTTCATCAATCAAACTGACTGCAATTTTCCATAAAAACCCTGAATTTGGGTCAGAAAGTGGGCAAAGCAGATAAAGATCGTTCGAGCTGTCTTATAAGATGATAAATAGATATCCTTTCAGTCCAACAATGCAAGAAGTGCAGTTTTGTAAGTCACTTCCATTGGTTTTGAATGCAGTGAGTCGAAACAATTTATACATGTTTTCCCATGGTTAGAAGATGTCTTTACATACTTGTCAATAGTAACTTGACCTTTTTCCCCACTGAGCTACGAAGAGGTGCTTTTTTTT
>VZTU01024922.1:0-20955 GCA_013400835.1 Zapornia atra | reverse complement strand
TAGTTGCTGAAGACCAAGAAACACTATAAAAGCTAATTTTTTTTTCTGTAAATTTTCCAGTTCTCTTCCAGAAATGCCTACTAAGCAATAAATTAATTCCTCCACATTGAAAAAAATAATGTGCAAAACCCTGGAAACTGAAGCCTCCAAAATAAGATAGAAATCTAAACCCCCAAATTGGCCCATTCTTGTTTCTAGTTATCAAAGAACAGTTATTTGCCCAAGTAGAATAATACAAAGTAAATCTTCAGCTAATTCTTCTTAATCACTGAATGTACCATTTTTCTTCATTTAAAATTTCACTTTTTAGTTTTCCTTTCCATTTATCTGTAATACACTTTGATAGCTGACCAATCTTGCTTTACTAATTCTTATGGCACTGAAATCAATATGGCATTTCTGTGCATAGAGAATTTGGCCCTATTGAAAAATGCTGAATTATACCTTTTGTAGTAAATAGTAGAATTGCAGAGAACATGCATCATTAGTGCATTCATTCACCATATAGTATTACACCCTTAAAATGCACATTATGTGAATACGGCAGATTTGTATCTTCACTCAAACTATTATTTTTTTACAGCTCCGTGTATTTATCTCCCATTCTGAACTATTAGAAACCTTACAGTTGATCCCTGTTTTCAGATATGTTTATATTTCTTTTCCTTTGCTCACACAGAGTATGCCTGAAAACATAATCCAATCAAGGTTTTCCTCAGGAACTGAAAGAGAGTAAGCAGGACTAAAGTTACAAGTAAGTGAAATCCATTCATTGACTTAACATCTTTCAGAATACAGGTCTATCTTTTTGCCATCAGTCCCACTGAAATCAATAAAGCAGTTACTTTAAAAATTCATCAGCTTACATTTTTAGAATGTAGCAAATCCCAAATGCTAAATGAGAGGGCTTCTTTGGAAATTAAGTAACCTTTTTAATGATTTCTCAACTCCTGTAACTCTTGCTTTAAGATCAGCTAAGCTCACTTGTTTGCAGAGATGGTTTTTCATTTTGCATCCTTTTAGGAAAAAGGGAGAGCAGTAGCAAAGGAAGTTCATGACTTTGTGTTCATGAAAATATTTACTGGAAATTGCACAATACGCTAAAAAAAATGTTAACATGATAGAACCTAAGGACTGGCACTGATATCAATGCCCTAAAGACAGACACCATAGACCTGTTTCTTAAAGCTTGTTGCTGTCATCTAGTAAACAGATTCAGCAGATTACAGGGCACTGCAGTCTTGCCTTTTCCTCATCTCACCATGGACTTCAGCAAGTGCTGATAGTTAAAGGCTGATTTTCTCTGTTGTGGTCAAACAACACAGAAAATGCTGCTGTTATGGCTGTTGTCTTTATCTTTAAAATAATTCTGTCCATAGATTTATTGTAATTGTATTCTGGGTTTAGGCAGGCTGGAGGTATACCGCCTTTCCTATCAAAAACTTCTCCAAATGGGACAGATATTTAGGGTTTTTTTGTGTTCTGCTGTTTGAATCCTGCTCTGCCTTTTCATTCCTAAGTAATGGGAAAATGCTGATGATCAACAACTAAAAAACCCAAACTTGCAAATGCTTCTGTGATTTTTCTCAAGGCAAAATGGCTTTTTCTCCCTACTGTTTGAACCACCACACTTATTAACAGTGTCAAGCCTCCAGACTGCTACAAATCGCACTGTGCCTGGTGAGTCATGCAAGCAAATGCTTAGAAGCCCATATCTTTATTTTATTCTCTTATAAAATACAGAATTATAAAAACAAACAAGTTGGCACATGGAACTACCAGCCTCAGCCTACATTTCCAGCAGACTATATAATTAAAATAACTAGTACAAAAATATGTGTCTGCAGAACAATATTTGTTTAGTTGAAGCAGTTAATATGAAAAGACCCATACTAATGAAAATAATATTAAAGTATTGAATACTCTGGGCTTTAGTAAGCTAAACTTTTCTTCCAAAAATCTCTCCCAGTCTGCCAAATTCTTTCTCTGTAAAAGAGAGTCTACTGTATGTAATAAAAATTTCTTTTCAGGCAGTGCTGTCCTCAGGGACAGTGCTGTTTCTTCTCTTTTCAGAGGGTTTCACGCTGCTTTCTATTGCTATAGTAATATAAACAATTCATAAGAAATTTTCAGTGTTAGTAGAAAAAAGTGCACATGCATCTTCAGAGACTTCTTACAAATGCAGTTTGCCTTATCTTGCCTTACAGCATGGAAACTCAAAATATTTGGAGATTAAAAGATATAAACATTTTTCTTCAAAATTTTCAAGCTATTATTATTTTGCATTACCACTGGGACAATGGAAATTGTACAATAGGCATTTGGTTTAAAACTAAAATATTGAGTTTCTACTGGTTCAAGGATTTGAACTTTTGGATCATTCAGGATAGGATAAAGGATAAGGAAGAATAGTGAACAATACTATGGACTATTCTGTATCTGGAACCCTTCATGCCTCTGAATATTATCTGTTGGTTACAGGCAGAAGAGAGGTTTAAGATTGTATCATTCTCTCCCTGTAGAAAAGCACCTTGACATGATTGAGAGTGTGATGAGATGCAAGACTTGCTCTGTTCCTCTGATTAAAAGTGACTGATCAAAAGGCATGGTCAGATTTATTATCTTTGTGCAAGGCTCAACAACTGGGTATTCCTAGTTGTGTGGTAAAAGGGCATGCCAAGTCATCCATTTCAATATAGGCAGGATGAAACCCTCACTACAACTCATCATCTCCCTCCGGGTGGCTTGCTACAGACAAGGTAGTGCCTGACATACCCTATTTATACTTGCCTGACCTGAAGCTGTTCTTACCTGTACCAGTGTAAGACACAGGTGATGCTATAGAACTTAAACTAATGTAAAACATCGGGGGGAAAGATAGTTGTGAGGACTCTGAAGCTGAGGAAGATTTTGAAGAATAGAGGTTGAGGAGTCTCTGTGCCCCACTCTGCCCACTCCTCACCCAGGTGTTTAGTTTTCCATGAGTTTTATTTAAGATTTGTATTTTTAATTCACTAGAAATCTGAAGCAGAAATGTTTAGATCACCCCACAAAATTAAAAAAAATAATCAAAAACCTTTAAATTTTATTTTTTTTTTAAAATTGAGTGATGTAAGTGTCATGGAACTTTGTATTTAATCGTCAAACTTGTTAGAAAAGAAAACTATCACTGTTAATATGAAAAATTCTTTAGAATTCCTTTTGCCACTGTAATGGTATGCATTCAGCTTCAGCCAAAGACTAGTATTCAGCCCTTACTGAAACCTGCATATCTGTGCGCACATGGCCGAAAGGGAAATTTTTCTGGTTTTGTTTCCCCTCGCCCAGGATACTATCGCGTGCAGTACAGTATGTAGCAGTCTTGTCTTAATCAGTTACCCTGCCAGTTAGTGCTGTGACCTTTACGAGATTCCCTTGGCTTTGTGTGAGAGGCAGATGTCAGTATCATTGTTTAACGATGCTATATGATTTTTCCTTGGAAGATAGCCAAACCGTAAAAACCGCTCTTCAGAGAGAATATATCTGTTACTTAAGATCTCATCATTTTACTCGTCAAAGCCTGCAGCATATGTCAATAACAGTTAAGTTACCTTACATGCTGAGATCATTCTGAGGATTTATAAGCAGGTAAAAAATAAAATCTACCTCTAAACTCTGAAATTTTTTGAGAAAGTAAAGACTTAATTTGAGTATAGGGAAAAAAAAAGCATTATGGCACTCATAAGCACGCACATTTCTAATAAAACACTACCGTCCTCTTTCTGCAAAACATTTAATTTTGCAAAGCATATTTAATTTTAAGTGCTGGGGTGTACTTACCATTCATGAATCCCACGCCTAAATAAAATTTATTTAAAATGCAATTAAGGAAAAATAATTATGGAAACAATTAAAACCAGAACTTTCTTATTATTGTTTTGTTACATTACTATAATATATATTTTAGCATCTTCAGTACCATAAACTGAATTATGGGTGACTACCTTGCATTGGGAGTATGATTTTCTGCCTTGTAAGTATGACATGTCAGCAAGTTACCATAAAAGCACTATTTCACTGTGACACAAAAAGTGTGGAATTACCAGTTATGCTACACAGAGGTCTGATATCCTGAGTTTTCAGGAATCACCCCTTTTTCTTCAGGAGGAAAAATGTACCTTTAAAGTAACACAGTTAAAACCAATAGATTTTAATGAGTAGTTAATAAACTGTGTAATAAAGTTATTACTTAGACGTGTCTAAATCAGAAATCCTACATTTGGAACCACCCTGTTCTTGGGAAGCTAAAATGCTAGAGCTCTTTGGAACCTGCCAAACCAGAAATCAACCCTGAGCTTCTTGTACAGTCTAAAAATCACACAGCTGTAGTGGGCTGCAGGGAGAATGGTTTCCTGCACATGGAGTGATAGAGTTTATGCTGCGGGGCTTCCAGGGCCCATGTGAAGTCAGTCTCTTCTATATCTCTGTGCAGAAGCTCTGTCATGGGAGCTCCCAGGTAATCCCAAAATCAGATCTTCACATCTGTACCTGTCCAGTGACACAGTCCAAAGGTATGGTGTAGGTTTTTGGGTAACCGAATGACTTGTAAGCAATCAATACCCACATGCGAAGCAAATAGATAGCTGTTTGTCATAATGCAGGATAAAGGCACTTGGTTTTTCATTTTTCCAATGTAGGGTTAATCACAACTGCAGTGATTCTAAACCAGTGTCTCACTGGCCACCTCTTAAGAACAAGGGCCTAATTTGCAGTTTACTACCAAGCACTTAACCTCCTTGGGATTTCTGTGGTTTGTGGCTACCCAGCCATTTCACTATGGGTGTGTTCAAGTTGGGGAGTCTGACCAGGTCTCTGCAGAACTGGAAAAAATGTATGTCTAAGGGGAGTACAGTGTACAGTGTCCAGAAAGGTGGATGTTGTTAGTGGTAGTGTGCACCCTCCAGCCTACCAGCTTCCCTGACCTGAATGATTAGTCTTTTCTTGACATATTTTTTTCACATCATCTTCCCGTAAAAGAAGGTACTAAAGACCTTTGTTCAACTGGAGCATACTGCTAGAATTTTGTGTTTTAAAGGATATTCTGTTTGTGAGCCCTAAGATGAAGATCGAAAGGGGTCATACTGGTTCAGGGTGCCACTTTTAATACTTAGAATCCTTTTGAGGTAAAATAATGCCAGTTCCCAGTGCTATGTCTCAGTCTGGTACATCCCTGTATCCCTTTTACAGCCAGAGAGCCATGGGGAGTTCAGTATGGAAACTGACTGCTTGGAAATGGCCTGAAATGGAGACAACCCTTATAATTCCTTTTCTATGATCCTCCTTAGAATTTTAAAACCTGATGTTTTAAGCAGTTACCAGTGTAATTTTTCTATTATTATTTTGTTGTATGTGGACTATTCTAACTTCAAAAATATTCTGTCATACTATCTAGTGGCTAAATCAAACCACAACTGTCTTAACCAATGTTGTATTGTGAATGGAGTACCGAAGAAGTTACAGATTCTCTTTTTTAAAGATAAAAAAACAAATGAAACTTTTAATTTTATAATTTTATCCGCTTGTGGATAAGTTCTTTTGAAGAGAAATTTTCTGAAACATAATTTGGATTGAGGTGATGAATAGTGTTCTTCAGTATTGCTGATTAAGTATCACAAACTCACTGTTTTAGACACTGTTTATTTGTTGATAGCTAAGACAATCCATCACAAACAAAATCTGCAAGACAATTAACATATAACAAATATATTAATTTTAATGGTTTTGATTTTACTTAAGGTGAGTTTCCATCAAATTCCAGCAAAATTAATTGCAAATACAATCTTAGAGGAAAGTGATCAAGATCATTTCTGAAGAGAACTGGTGCTTTTAAGTGTCTTTGGTGCCCTGGCAGTGAGCTCGAATTTTGTGAGGTACTCAGTGGTTCTGATTATCTTGGGAACACGATATTTCTGTTGTTTAGGTACTTGTGCATAGAGGCACCACATTAGGGGGCAATATGGGAACTTGCAAGGGAAAATGCTTGTCAGTAAAGTGGATAGAGTCTACTTTCACATGTAGTTTGTGAACAAATGATCTTGTCTTATGTAATTGAGCAGAATCATGCTGTTCAGAAGTTTCAGAGACCTGCTTCATTCCTTACTTGAGTTGTACTTGATTACATCTCACAGTATGTATGAGGCTCATACATACTGTCCCAATCCCCCACAAAAATAAGATAAATATTAATCCAAATTATATTTTATTTTATAAAACATTTAATGTGGAAGCACATGCACATATGCTTTCAGTAGTGTTTCAATGGACAGTAATTCTATCTAAATAGGACTAGGTGAACAAAGCCTACAACTCTAGGCTCACCACTAAACAATGAAAAGAAATTCAGTGGGATTATATTGAAGAGAAATGTCAGAATTAACCAAATAAATGATTTTACTGCATAATTCAGACAGTTCTGCTATAAACACATGGCAGATCATTCAAAAGAGGTATGTCTATTCATGTTCTTTTGTTTATTCATTTACATTTGTGTCTATTTGTGTTTATGCTTTTCAGAAGGTTTTGTAATGCTTCATGGAACACTGAAGAGAATGAAATAATGAAAGATCTTGTCTTCTCTTGAATAGATCAGTTCCTCAGTGTTGTGACTATAGTTAGAAGACCAAATATTAGGATGTTTTTGTCTGTAAATGTCTCCAGATGGTAAAAAGGAGGAAAAAAAAATAAACAGAAAGACAACTATTGAAATATTCAGTCCTGAAATGCACAGTTCTGAGCAATAGGTGACCTGGAGATGTGATTTTTTTACTGATAGTTATGGTAAATGTTTATAGTCTGTTATCTGACTGCTATTGCAGATTAACAAATCTTTTAATATACTTGCATTTCAGCTATGCCAATAGTATTAAATCAAGATTGTTGCTATGAAAAATCATTACAACATTAGAATCAAAAACATAAGAAAAAATATTATTTTTTCAATGAAAAATTATTTATTCACATTTAACAATGTCAATAATTATTCATATGTTATAAGTTTTTACTTTTTCCATTACCTTCAGTATTCAGTAGGCACTGAATCTGGCCTGTCACAACCTAAATGCAAATTACACATGTAGACTTGAGAGCACTTCACATCCAAACTTGCAGCTGAGGGTGATTTTTTTTGGGTTTTTTTTGTTGTTGTTGCTTAGTAGTAAATCTTTGCAAAATAAGGTTTATAATTAAAGTGCTGATGCAGCTCTAACTGTAGAGGCATAAACAGTGCAGCTATAAATATCACTGTAACTGCAGTGGTAGACTTTGTCAAGTGGTTTGTATTAGGACAGCTAGGCTGTGGCAGCTGATGTGATGAGAGAAATTATGTTGAGTTTTGCTGATCAATTCCTTTTTGATGTCATTCTTAAACCTTTTTCTTCTTTGGCAAGAACTGACATAAGCTTTGTGTCCTACGATGGGAGCATTGCTTGAAATGGACAATCTCAATTTAACTAAACAGACACCTAAATTGCAGTAAAAGAACAAATTATACCTGACAGATCTTGGCTTTGACATGTAATATTACACCATAGCCGATTATACTGAATGGTATTTAGAGACATACAGCAATGCAAATTGGGAGTGAGTTTACTAGAATATTCACAAAATTCCATGTAAGTGGTAAGAAATGGTGGAGACATTAGCCAGAGTTTATCTGGAACAAGTAGTGTACTGTATAAGTGTAAAGTATTTAATGTTCTCATGAAAAAACCAGAAAGTGTACATCAATAAATTAAAAACAGCATTTAGCACATGCTCTGATGTCAAGCTATGCTGTTTGACATCAGTTAATATGTTATACAAGATGTATCAGTATTAGTTTTGGTTTTAGAACTATTTTTTCTCCCTTTGTTGTCAAATAATTCCTGTGATCCTCTGTCATGGAACATTTTATGACAGGAACCACAGAATCACAGAATTACAAGGTTGGAAAAGACCTTTAAGTTCAACAGTTCCCATCCTTTGCTAAACCATATCCCTAAGTACCTGATCTACCCTTTTTTTAAACACACCCAGGGATGCCACCTCCCTGGGCAGTCTGTTCCAGGCCCTGACAACTCTTTCAGTAATTTTCTTTTTTTCCTAACATCTAATCTGAACCTGCCCTGACACAGCCTAGTGCCATTTCCCCTTGTCCTATCTCCACTCACCTGGCTGAAGAGTCCATCGCCCACCTCTCTACAGCCTCCTTTCAGGTAGTTGTAGGTGGTGATAAGGTCTCCCTTCAGCCTCCTCNGCACAATCACCTCGCTAGACCTCCTGGCCACACTATTTTTGATACAAGTCAGGATGCCATTGGCCTTCCTGGCCGCCTGGACACACTGCTGGCTCATATTCAGCCTGCAGTCAACCGACACCCCCAGGTCCTTTTCTTCCTGACAGCTCTCCAGCCAGTCTCCCCCAAGCCTGTAGCACTGCATGGTGTTGTTATTTCCCATGTGCAGCACTCTACACTTGGCATTGCTAAGCCTCATCCCATTGGTCTCAGCCCATTGGTCCAGTCTGTTCAGGTCTCTTTGAAGAGCCTCCCTACTCTCAAGCAGATCAACACTTCCTCACAGCTTAGTGTCATCTGCAAACTTACTGAGGGAGCATTCAATCCCTTCATCGAGGTCATTGATAAAGATGTTGGAGAAGACTGGACCCAGGACTGAGCCCTGGGAATGCCACTTGTGTCTGGTTTCCAGCTGGATTTTTTCCCGTTTACCACCCCCCTTTGGGCCCGGCAAGCCAGCCAGCCAGTTTTTAACCCAGCAGAGGGTTAATCTAATCACTTACTTTGTTTCAAGCTAAAGTATAAGGGTGTGGTGAGGTAATGGTGGTCTTAGTTTATTTCCTCTTACCTAGACAATGCAGCACTAAATGCACTTAAGAACCAAATTTACCCTGCTTCTCTGTTTCTGTTTTCTTTCATCCTACCTACTGCCTTCCTTTGCCTTACAGAAGATGGTAAGTGGGGCTTGGTTGGCTGTGTCTGTACTAGCAAACTAGGCAAGGTCTTTGTGCAAGATTGAGCACCAGCGTAGGATCATCTATACCGTTTAACTGTTAAATCATATCTTGGAAACCCAGTTGTCAGTGCCTGGGTGTAGTTTGAGAAATAGTGCAGGCCAGGGGATGATCCCCGCTGACAATACAGAAAAATCCATCCTCTCTTGTGGGGAGGGAAATTTAGCCATCAAGCTCTGACATGTCACTAGCCCTCAGCTGCAGGAGCAGATGCTGCCTATTTTACTGGAAGGAGAAAAAGTTTGCTCTAGGGAAAAAAAACCACATTAGGATTCTGTTAATTTCCTTTTAGTAGTAGGTGTAGTGCTATGGTTTGGATTTAGTATGAGAATAATATTGATAACACATGAATTTTTTAGTTGTTGCCAAGCAGTCAAGGAATTCTTAGCTTCTGATATCCCCCTGCCAATGAGAAGCAGGGAGGTGCCCAAGAAGCTGGAATGGGACATGGCCAGCCCAGTTGACCCAAATTGGTCAAAGGGATATTCCATACCATATAACGTCATGCTCAATATAGAACAGGTGGTGAGCAACTGTGCTGTTCATCACTTTTTTTTGTATAGTCTTGTGTTATTATCATTGCTATTGTTGTTATTATTATTAATTATAATTTTCCTTTTCTGTCCAATTAAACTGTCATTATCTTGACCTGTGAGTTTCACCTTCTTTTTTTTCTTTTCAATTCTCTCCCCATCCCACTGCTGGGGATGGAGTGAGAGAACAGATGTTTGGTTGTTTTAGCTGCCTACCAGGTTAAATCACAACAGATTCAAACATAGGTACAGAAGGTAGTTAAACATCTGTTTCTGGGGCAATTTATTATAGTAATTTCATCATACATTTAACTGTTACACAGATATTGGTGGTCCCATCTACACAGGAAGATGCAAGAAATATAAGATTCAGTTCGACATGCTCCTAAGTCAGATTTAGACTGATTTCTTTACAAACATTAGGATCAGTAATTTGATATCCAGGTCACTAGTTGGGTACTAAATCCACTTCATTGGACCAAAGTGAATTCAGTCATGTTGATCTCTGTATTGGCCTAAGACACATTTGCAGGGAGGATACTATTCTGGCCACTGATTGCATGTACGTGACATGAATAACCTCAGTGCAGTGATTAATCTCTTACCAGATACAAAACCCGATATTTTAGTGGCAAGCACCTAAGTAATTATGTATTGAAAAGAGGGAGACACTGGAGGGAATAACAGGATTTTTCAAAGCAGTGAATTTGATTGTTGTAAAAAAAAAAAAAGTCAGATAAATTATAGCATTTGTACTTTAACCTAGAAGAGTTTTAAATGCAGCATGAACTGTTCTTGTGGTTTGAAGTAATGGTTGCTATGGGTCACCCAGAAATGAAACCAATCATGGCATTGTAATTTAAAGCTAAAACAGCTGGCAAAATATTTCCTCTCAAGCCTGTTGTCTCAGAAGTAAATGAAAAGGTCGGGAGACTTTCCATTTACTTCTGAGACAACATGGACTGCTTGAACTAGGGAACATATTAATGTTTGCACCAGAGCTTTCTATTACGTGTCAGGAACTGCATTCCAGGATATCACACTGGAGGTGATGAAAAAAGACAGATGATAGAATGAAATGTTTGGTCCTAACACAAAATAATCAACCATCTTTATATTTCCACTTTACATTATATCGAGTGCTGATTGCATTCTATAGGTGGTGGCATTTTACCTAAAAATAACAGCTGCTGCAAAGTACATGGCTGTCGACACAGGTGCAGTTAAAAATGCTAAGAATTTGCATCTGATAGTATCAGGTGGTCACAGGAAAGTGCAATTTTCCCCATTGAAATAAACAATGGTAACCTTGGCTAGACACACACAATTTGTGACTAAGGTTTACCAATGGCTACAGATTTAGAGAGTGAGGGAAGGTGAAGGGGTTTTAAAAATGTGTCCTGTTTTAGCAGAAACTCCTGTGAGAAGCTGTAGGACCACAGCAGCAACTCCTTCAATAAGGAAATATCCAGCAGCGGTGTTGTGTATGGTGATCCCCAGCATAGGCCACAGTTTTGGAGGGAGAAATGTATTTGCGTCACGTGCCTTAATTAAACATATATGAATCTCGATGCTTTCTCTGCATGATTCTTAGAATTACAAACACCCTTTGTAGACTTCACATAGTAGTTCACACAACTGTGGCTTTATTTACTTAATTTTGGTAAGCTTGTTGCACTTTTCCTCATAGCTAATGAGTAGCAATAAATATAGTAAGTGCCAAAGAAAAGTAACTCGAAAAGCTCCCTGGTTTTAAGATAAAGAATGCAAATACAGTGAGTTGGAAAGAAAAAAAATCCTCACGGTACAATGGAAAACATTCTCAGAAAGAGAAATTAGAGGATACAGGTTGTTCTAAAATAGAACTTCGTCTGTCCTTCTTTGCTGAAGTAGTGTTTCTCCCAGAGTGCTCCCAAGATTATTGCGGTGAAACACCACAATGAATTAAGTTCACAGCCAGTACATTTCTGTTTTATTTTCAATCAACACTAACCAAAATCCCCACACTATACCACTCCCCCTTTTTATTAAAAGAAAGAAAAAAAATGTCACTGGAATGCACAGGATCCTTCACAATGCATATTCTCAAGACTTTGATTTTGCCAAGTCCCTGACAGGGAGCTTGAGGTGTTAAGGGATTTTGAAAACATGCAGAGACACATAAAATAGCCTGAACTAAGCCAACTAAAGTTTTAAATAGGGAAGAACCTGAAGACATTGGAACTCTGGAACTTTGCAATCAAACAGCAGGGAGAGCCTTTACCAGTAATTATTTTAACATTAGCCACAATCGGTGAGAAAATAGCAGAAAGTGCTTTTCTTCACAGCTATGACTTCCAAGATGTACTGCTGTGTGCTCTTTCTTCCAAGCTTTAATAAGAAATATGATGATAAATGGCATCCGTTGCTAATGTTTTTAAGATGGCCAAGATTAGAAGATAGTGCTTCCTGTTAATAATTCTGTAGCATGCTATATTAGATGTGAGAAATCAGAACATGTGGAATGAAAGAAAATTTAAAAAAAAAAGAAAAAAATAAAAGAAACCACTGCTTTTGGGAGATACTATCTAAGCTAAAACTGCCTATTTTTCTTACATTTGATTCTTCATAGTCCCACAGCTATAAAGCAGGTGCCAAAGGTAATTCTCTGTCTCTGTTATTTTCTCTATTCTTAAACATCTATGCATTTGTTGATTTTAAATGCCCAGTGTGGTAAACAAGTTATGTAGTGCCTCCTCCTCATTTCCTTACAGATATTGCATTTATTAGTTGTTTTCTTAATTTAAAAATTGTGGGAATAACTAAATACAAAAACACATATGTAAATTGCACTGCTGTTTAGGTGACCACATGATGCATTTAACTGATTTCATAACACATTACTTTAGCCATAGGCAATTATTTTCAACAACAGCAGGATCACTTGGGAAGCTGTGCTTGATCTTCCAGGTAAGGTAAGATTTAACTTACCACAATACAAGTTGAGATGACATGTTTCTCTAGTAGTTTCCTACTTTGAACACTTGCTGTGGAGGAAGCTTAAGGAGGAAAATGAAAATAGCTAGTAAGAATATCACATACTACATCTGTAGGACGCTCACACAACTGTTTTACTTTACATGGAATTCAGTGTATTTCCACAGTTAAGACTTGATTTCTCAAGAGCTTATCTGGTCATGTTGCTTGTTTTCTATGTAATGGTGTAGTTTTCTGTTTAAGGCTTCATAAAAGTTTCAAAAGCAAGAGAAGAGGTTCCGAGCCATATAGGCACTGGAACATCGGCACTGATTTTTTGTTTCTATACAAAAGCTAACAGCAATGATTGACAGCAAAAGGTAAATGAAGGAGCACAAAATGCAGATTAAGAATCCTTCTTCATCATTTAGGAGTTGTCAAGAGGTATTTAAGTGAAAACCCAAATATATATGTACACATTCTAAAATGCTGAATAAAATTGGTGAGAACATTTTGGTGGTGTAGATATGAGCTGCACTGTGCTGCCTGGGGCTTTTTTGTGAGCTGTACCATAAGAACTTTTTCTGAGAGAAAAGTGCCTGTTTTAATATCGTTATGAACCTACAGACACCTTAAAAAGCCCCATATGCTACCGCAAAGGAGCTGACATTTCACTAAAACAGATTTTCACGGAGGAGAATGAGTCAAGCAACATAAAGCAGTTTCAAATAGCTCAGAAAGTGAATCAGAAATTCAAACAGTGCTGAATAGCATCCTTCTGGGCCAGCTTCATTTCTAAGCCAAAAGTTCATCTTGGCTTTAACCATCACAATTGAGCCTGATGCTCTAAAAAACCAGAGGAATTTGAGTAGGCCCAATTGTTCTAACTACAGACAGGATTTTAGGGGTTTTAAAAAATCTGGGAAAATCTGATTCCTCTTGTGGTTTTTAAAAAACAGAAATTCGAGTCCAGGCCCTTAAACAACAATAAAATAAATTTAATCTAATGCTTCCTTGATTATAATTAATCTTTGCAACTAAACTGAAATATTTCAAACATAAGAAGCTGTGACCTATCTTTTGCAGTTCTTAAAGTGAATCAGGGATCCAGATTTCATCTTCCTTTTTTTTTCTGTAAGCTCTGTCTTCAACGTTATCAGAGACCCATGTTACTAAGCGCAGTAAGCACTGCCCAAGTCTATCTCAAGCCACTTCTTTCAACAGGAGCCATCCTTCTGAATAAGATCCCCAACTTTTAAAATTCACCCTAATGCTCTCCTATTTGGACTTGGTGGTGTAGAAATTCAGGCGATTCATTTGAAACAAAGACATCGTGAAATCAGTGTTGATGAAAACTCCAATCTGACTGTTCTTTGCTTTCGGAAATCTTTCAAATTGTCAGTATTGCCAATATTCTTTTTTCTCACAAAACACTCATGCATGCAAGCTCCCATGATATTTTTATTGAACTACTTGCCCTTGTCAGTCAAAGAATGGCACATCATGGCCCATGATGATTATGGGAAGGACTGAGCACAGTCAATTCAGCAGTGAATCCCTGCACTGTTTCCACCAACCTGATCCAGCTATCCTTCATCTGACCATGTGAGTTCCAAAATCCTCCATCTCCCCACAGCTCTCCCATGCCTTACATATTCACCTGGCCACCTCCTGAAGAGGAAGATCAAAGTGCGAGAAACAACTGACTCTACTTCTAGAGGGAAAAGAGTCTGCATGATGAAACTACTCATAGTTCATCTTCTACATTCTGGTTTTAATTTTGGTAAAAGAAGAGACACTATTTCCTTTCTGTTTCCTGAGCAGTGCAATAATAAGCCATATAATAAACCTCCCACTTTGTTAGTCCCAGATGCACAATCAGGCAAATTTAGGAGAATGTTGAGTTCCTCAAAATCATGAAAATCAGTCAAATATTGAAAAATAAGATCTTGACTAGGGAAGCCACATGAGTCAAGGAGTTTCCCTTCTGGTCTAACAAGCCTGGGCAGAGATTGGAAAGCCCTAGGCCTACTTTCTCTGGGTCCTTAAAGATTACTTATGTGCCTTCACATAGGACTTACTTAAAGATTAGGGTAGGAAAAAGCATATCACAGCATCACTTGATAAATGGCGTTATTCTTTCTGTAGTCGGAAAGATTTCTTTAAAAACAAAGAAATATGAGAACAAATTTGAAGAATATGAGGGCAGTTGGGAGAAATGAGTTCTAGCCTTCACTACCACACAAGGTTTGCCATCTCATGCACAGAGTTTAAAATTTACAACAAAATTATCAGGTTGAAAAAATGGACTTTTAAATCCCAGAAAAGCTGAAAAAAGTGGTTTGTTATGTTGGTTTGCTTAGCATAAAGTTAGACCAGATGTGCTATCTCATTCTCCTGCCCTCTATTTTAAGGTGCACCTTACCATGTCATTTTTATTTCACCAAGTGCAAGGTTCTCTTCTTTAAAGTGAGAGATACATCAGTTAATCAATGCACTGCACTTGGGGGGAGAGGCAAAGGGTACACTTTTCCGCATATCTTGATGCTGCATTACTCCCAATTTGTCCTATTCCTTTGGGAAATTCTACTGTTCAGATCAGCCCTCTGAATGCAAGCTGGTGTCAAATATTAACAGTGAATTAAAACTGCAGGTAAAAGTGGTGACAGTGGCATATTCCTGTCACTGGACTTGACAGGAAATTTATTTTGCTGTAGCTGAAAAGTAATTAACCTCCACTGTGAGAAATTCTATTACTAGTAGCTATTCTGCCATGCAAAGTAGACTACATGGAAATGTTACAGGCCATCAAGCAGAAAAGGCAGATTTGTCTGCATTTTAAACTAAAGCGGACCCCACCCCCACTTTCCATCCTCGTTCTCTTTCTCCCCTCACTCTGTCTTCACTGAAGCTAGAAATTGAGATGCACAGAAAAGAAAGTGGTATAGAGCATAAGGATTTTCATAAGGTATTTTAGAAGAGTGTGGATGTGGGTGTGTGTCTGGGGGTGTGTGATCACAGAACTGTGTTCCTGCTTGCAAACCTAAGCTCTTTAGGGGTTGAATTTAGCAAAGACCTAAAATGTCTTTCAAATAAGAACAAGTCTGTTGCAAACATGTATACAACTATGTCAACATAACAGCTGACAGGCCTCCTATCATCTTGCTCTCCCTTACACTCTCTGCCACTGGTGGAAAGTACAAGCATCTTCTTTGGAAAAAAAAAAAGCCCTGTGAGTCTCAGAACTAAGACTGTATTCTGAGGGGCTGAGCTTTTTTGAGTACGTTGGATGATTGTACTTTACAAACTATGATTGCAAAGCATAAGGAGCCTGCCAGCTTCTCTGTGAACTTTTGCCTGCCTGAGCAAACTAGCATTTTTGGAGAGAGGAAAACTGTTATCAGGTTCTTCCCTCTGTGATCAGTGGCTGTCGAAAGTCATTAAGTATGGGAGAGAATCCACCAGTCTCTGTGTGTGATAGAGGAAAAGGTGAGGTGAAAAAAAAATTGCTTTTCTCATTCAGAAAGAGAATTGACTGGTTTCCTCTTCATGCCATGGTTATACCACAAATTGGTTCTGGTAGGCTACTGTATTTTGGAAGCCCAAAAGAAGTAAATCTACTGAAAATCACAGGGGAAGAAAATTTTGAGTATTACAGACTAATGGTTTTGGCCAATTGCTTTGCAGGCAGGTTTTTGAGTGACAGCTGTGCATTAGCAGCATGCTGTCCTCCTCCCTCTCAGGAAGAGGTGATGGCTACAACATTGCAGCTATAAAATGACTTCAACTTAATGATGGACTGCAGGGAAAAAAATACTTCTTTAGATCTACATTTTAAAGTGACAGTGCACTCTGGGATTCCAGATTACTGTTATTAATGAAAGAATGTTTAATACCTTTCTAGTAGGGGTTTCTGAATCATGCTCCATTTAAGAGAGATTTCATTTCTCTGTAAGAAAAAAAAAAGTTTCTGGGAACAAATAATTGAAGTTTACAATGTACCACCAAGGAACCTATTCAAAGGTCTTTTATTCTCTTTTTACAAACCCTCTGTGATCAAAAATCAGAAAATGTATGTGCTAAAAATGAGTAATGGACCATAATTGGGCTTTCTAATGATTTCTGTATTAACAATGACTCCCAAACTACCTCCAATCAAAACCTGAAGTTAACAGTTTACCTTAGAGATTTATAAACAAAACAAAGCAAGAAGAAGTTGAGGGAATTGGCCTGAGACAACAAATTACAAAAACATGAACACCAGGAGTCTGGCATTTAATGTTGTACAATTTTGAAATCTACAGAAATGACTGTAACAAAGGTTAGTACCTCGGGAAAATGCATTCCATAATGTGGTTATGTACATACGCAAATATATATGATATGCAAGTCAAGCCTTTGCATGAATATATTTCATGCAAGGAACATCACTTAAATCTTTGAACTTCAATAGAAGAGCTTTTGTCTAAATTGTTTTCACATTTGGTCTTTGTGCTGATTCAGACGGACGAATCAAAATTATTCTTGTGGCAGGCTACTGGTACAGAAATCTATACAGGACAGATTATTGCTCATATGATTTTCATTGCATATTTTGAGGCCAGACAGGCTACTTTATGTAGATAAAAACAGAGCATGCTTTGCTCAGATTTTGAAAACCCAGTGGGCTGCCTGCGTATTGTCCAAGGGTATTTCCTGTGGCTCCTCTCTCTTACTTTTGTTATAAAGACAGTGAGCTGGGGCTTTGGGTAAGATCAAACAATGACAAGATTCACCGCTACCCTCAGATGTACTGAAAACACCTTGGCTGACATTCTGATGCATTCTATGTGGTGGGATAATTCTTTAATTTTCTCCATGGGTAGCAACAAGCCAGATCAAACACAGTTTACTTGATTTTTGTCATCTAGACTTGTCATGATTCCCCGGCTTGTCCTTTTGTTACCTACATTTTCTTGGGTGTCCCCCTGGCTAAGTCTCAACAAGGCCATGCTTAGCTCTCAGGAATACTCACAACTGAGTCCATGGAGTCCAGTACATCTAGGGCTGGGACCGTTTTACTGGTACCAAGAATCTTGCTCACAAACGAGTTGCCAGTGGTTGTCATACTCTGTGGCAAAAGCATGGAGATTGTCTCTATTTCAACAGTCAGAAGTTACGTGATTTATTATTGTTTAATCAAAATGGCAGAAGCAGTGCCAATGTTGCAGTGGCTCAGACCTGACCCACACTGGTTTTTTTCATCATTTGCTTATTGTAGCTCCACAATGGCTTTATCTCACTTCAGACAATTCTGTTCTCTTTCAGTAAAATACCTTTACAGATGTTTTCTTGATACTGTTCCATAATTTAACAGACATAAATCTAGATTAAAGTCTAGATTAGTCCCATAGTTCCTTGCTTTGACATCTTCTTTAAGCAGCCTTTTAGACAGGAGGTAAGAGAACAAAGGGTGATATGCTTGAACTACATTTCATTGCAAATGGTTCAAACTCTTGCCCACTAACTTTAGCTCATTGTCAAAAATTATTATAAAAGATCTGAAAAAAAATGAGGCCAATATAAAAGGATTTGCTAAGTGTAGTCATGCATTTAAGCTTTCTCTAGGAAATAGGGATAACAGTTTAGGCCGTTTTTTCCCCAGCTACTGTAAACAAGTCTTTGCTTGCCTAACTCTGGAAACAAGATGTTTGGAGTAACCTATGTCATCCCCCTAAAATCTCACTATTACAGTTTGACTGAAATACACTCCATTCTGTGTCTGAATCTTAATTACTCAGCACTGTAATTGGACTGGTGCCAGCAGCTCTTGCACTGTTCTCTTACAGTTACAAATCCCCACTGTTGGCAAAGTTTCACACTATTATATGGCACCATCTGAAATTTAGTAAGAAAGCTGGTACTCAGTTTTTCTTCATCAATATTTCATTTTCATTTGGAAGAATATCCTTTTCTTGTTTTTAGGGGTTTTTTGTTCATTTATAAGAAGCAGTAATATCTCTTCTCCGTTTTCAGTGGTTTAGGCTTAATATGCATGTACTCTTTCTAGAGGTACCTTATGTGAAATTAATCTCTATAGGAGTTGAATTTAAAACCCGAAGGATTTAAGTAGTCAAGAATGCTTCTCAGATCCACCAGTGAAATCTGACAAGCAGCTCCTGCCCTTCTTTCCACTCTGTTTATATTCAGCATCTTTTCCGTTCCCTTGCCCCAATTCACAACTCTTTGGAGTGGTTGATAGCTTGGTCATCTACAGAATCTGGCACAAGGACTCCTGGTGTATGAAAAATGCTACTGGATGATGGTGCTAGTAGTGTCACACACTCTGTGGACTCTCTCTAGGCCACAGCTTATCAGTCTGACTGTTTCCCCATTCATGATGAAAATGCTTGGAGCTTCCATTGTTGCAGGGGATTGGTAAGATCTGCATTGATTACCTGGGAATGGAACAATGTATTTTGCACTTTGTTCATTATTTACTCATACAGTTGGAAAGTAGTTGACTAGTTGACTAAAACATCTGTTTAGAACCATTACTCACCTTATACATAAACTTCACAGTCCATTTCAAAATGCATAAGCAGTAAGGATATCTTGTCCATCATACTGAGCCTACGCATTCAGTTAACAGTGCCTGAGCTAAGAAGTTGAAAGCATTTTCCCAGCAGGGATTAGGAAGGATAAACAGGAGTTACCATAGAAGTCTTAACCATGGTTTTATCTATATGGGTCATGGCCTATATTGCCATGACAATTTGTAATCTTGTGTACCCAGTTGTAGCATATGGTGTGGTTGGTGGTGTATGATGTATTTCAGTTATTCAGTTGTATCACGTGCAAATCCTCATCCTTCTCTGTTTCCCATATTTAAATTAATGATTACACGGAAGGAACAAAAATTAACAAAATAAAAAAAAAAAAAAAAGAGAACAGGGCACAATAAGCACAGATATCCAATGAGATCCATTTACCACAACAAATTCAGGCATTCTGGGAAGCCAAATGTGTTTTGAGGTGCTCAAAATTAGTAGATAATATCACTGCACAAGTAACAGTGAGAGTGTAATAAATAAAATGTTACTATGTATAGCTGCATAGAGATACTGTCAGGAAAGTGAGCAAATCTATTTCTTGTTCTCCTCCAAGGACAGCATTGATCAAACGCAGTTTTGATGATTATTTTTTCTTTACTTTTCTATTCTGAACACTGGGATGAGAGGTCAGACATCCGTACATACACATCAGGGAACAATAAGGGATCTTATAAATAGAAGCTTTAATTTGTCAGTTTACATTCAGAAAACAGTATTGTTAATAAGCACTCTTAACATTTAACTATTATTCTGTAAGTAAATTGATGACCCCATTCTAAGGGAAAAGGGTTTACATGTAGAAGAAAAAAAAAAGGCCAGAAATATTGTAAAACAAGTAATGCTCAAATATAGGGTAAAGTAGCTTCTCAGATTGTGAATTGCCTGCATTAGGTTGGAATGGAGCTACACCAATTAAAATATATTGTTTGTGTGTGAGCAACTCTGTCTTCTGAGATACCATATACTATAAACATAAATTTGATTGTATATACATATATATACACATCTATATCCATACATATATGTACATGTGAATACTAATTTCCATGTTTATGCCTGAATTTTTTTTTTTTTTTTCACTTTATAAATTCTGTCAGAATATATCCATACACACAAGAATCAATCACACAGAATTTATGCACTGGAGAAGTTTTTGCATGAGAGAAAGGATGCATGTTAGCAAACTTACGTCTGCCTGATTCGTCTGCCTGCTTTATAGCACAGGAACTAATAAGAAAATATCTTAGGGAATTTTTAAGGCAGCTATATATAAAGAGATGACATGGATTTGACCTACACAATTAGCAACTTGTACCAAAAAAGCATGCAATTTCAATTGAGGTCTTACATTAGACTGTGTTAACCCTGAATTTTTTTCTGGAGGGGCTGGAATTAAAAAAAAGTCAATAAAGCAGTGATGGCCATGTTGGATGGGCCTGGATCTTCCCAGAGTTAAGTGTATTATTTTACACTCTGTAAATGGATCTGAAGAGAGAAAACAGTCAAATCAAATAGATAAAAGCCTTTGGAAGGAATACATAAAAGTATTCAGAGATCAAATTCTGCATTGTAGTCAAAGGAAAACAAGATGGTAGTTGCAGTAAAACAGATCGTCCTGGAGAAAAGTAGCATTCAATTAGCAAGTAACAGAGGAAAGTAATATGTGTATAACATTTGAAGAGCAGAAAATATATTAGCAAAATAGGATGTGATGTCCTATGACTCTGACAAGAAGCAGGGCAAAACAAACGTATTCAATCTGGCTGAAAAGCCCGTCATTCACTCTTGACCTTTACTAATCCTTAATGGAGGAAATGCTGACTTGCTTA
>VZTU01024920.1:6757-44119 GCA_013400835.1 Zapornia atra | reverse complement strand
CCGGCGGACGGGCGGTGCGCACGGCGTGGCGTTCCGCGGGGCCGGCCCGGGGCCTGGCGGTCAAATAGCAGGCCTGTCTGTGGGGGTGTGAAACTTCGCCTTCTCTCTTCCCTCGCCAGCCCTCCGTGAAAAACAAGTTTTCAATTCCGCCTCCTTCCGTGGGCTCACGGCGGCCCTCGGGGCTGCTGCTCGGCCGTGCCCCGCGGGGAGTGGGTGAAGGCTGCCGGTGAGCCACAGGTGTGGTTCTTCCCTTTATCCCTGTAGCTTTTGGAAATACTTACTTCTGAGTGGTCCAAGGAAATATTTTTGCATGTTCTAAGCATACATATGGAAAATTAACATACATAAGGAGGGGTTGGGGGTGGGTGGGGAGGAATCAGGCTTCCCGTAGATAAAAGGACTCCTCCAAGTCAAACACTCTAGAAGGCCTTGTTAGACTGGAACTAAACGAAACATACAAAGATAGTTGGAAGGAACCTGAAAGCAATACTGGAGAGAGTCCAGTGGGGAGCTACAGAGGTGATGAGGGGACTGGATCATCTCTTGTATGAGGAAAGGCTGAGAGCTGTGTCTCTTTAGCCTGGAAAAAACGAAGAGGATCTCATCAACACTTCAAAGTATCTAAAGGGTGCACATCAAGAGGATGGGGACAGACTTCAGTGGTGCCCAATGACAGGACAAGAGGCAAAAGGCACAAACTGGAACACAGGAAGTTCCATCTGAACATGAGGGAAAACTTCACTCTGAGGGTGACAGAGCACTGGAACAGGCTGCCCAAAGAGGCTGTGGAATCTCCTTCTCTGGAGATACTAAAGACCTGCCTGGACCTGTGCAGCCTGCTGTAGGTGATCCTGGTTTGGCAGGGGGGTTGGACTAGATGACCTTTAAAGGTCCCTTTCAACCTTACACATTCTATGAGCCTATGATTCTATTAAATAAACTTGTATGTCTTGGATTACCAGTGGTGTGGACTTTTTATTATGTCCACTCTCAAACTTGTTCATACTTTTTTAAAGTGCCATGTCCAAACCTCTTCTTGGTAATTATTGTGTATTACTAATGCACAAACAACCTATTCTTGACAGTTCTATAGCAAAAATAGCTTCAAATAACAAGTAGAACTTCTGTAAGTATAAGATGGCAGTTAAGACCCCTTGCAGTCATGTGAGTTCTTCCTTTTGACAGTTCCTACAGCTTTTAAGATTTGCCTGTTCATGAGTAAAGAGTAACTTGTTTCAACTGCAGTGAAACTTGAGACTGAGAATAGTGAAGCATCAGGATGTTGTACCCAACGGTGATAACTCCAAGGAAGATATGACTACAGCCTGTAACAACATTATTCTGCACGTTTGCTGTCACCACTAATTCAGGAGGTCTGGGCAACCAGCAAGTCACAAATTTAATGAAGGAAGCAGTAGAGTATACTGAAATCCAACAAAAGTCACACATGTGCTCTGTGAAAATTGCTGCAAGTATGTAATTGCATATGTTAGTTTTCTCCTACTCTGAGTCGGGAGAGAGCGTGCCCAGCAGTCAAACTTTATTCAACTTTTATCATTTTTTACCTGCCATTTTGCCTGTCTTTTGTCAAACTCAAATAAAAAAAAATTTTTTTGTTTACCCTTTGTAAGCATTGGTCTTTGGAGATTTTTTTTTCAATGACATCTGATGTTTTAAGGTGGCCATTAACCAGCTTTTACTCCACTAAGTGTACAGATTTTTTAGGTAGTGCACCAAGGAGTTACATTGTAGAATACTTCAGATCAAATAGATGAAAATTTAGACCATCAGTCTCCAGGACATCTACAGGGATGTATTAGTTCCCTAATTCAAACTAGTACATTGGTAAGGCTTTGATTTAACTCCAACAGACAGAGCCAGAAGTAACTCATTCTCACCTTGGGACAAGGTAAGATAGCATAGAGCAGCTCCATGTATAAATATTTTCTTTTTAAGAACACTTAGAAGGCAATGCAGAACAGAAAAGTCGGTTGGTTGTTGGTCTTTTTCCTGGCAATCTTGACAAAGTCCTGATCTTGGTGATATCTTCTTCCAGCAATTTTCATAGGCCAGATTTACCCTGTTCAGACTTGCTGCCTGTTTCATCAAATATGTCCTCAATCAATAGTATTATTCTTTGTAGATCCTTGTGAAAAATAGTTTTGCCTATGTATATGATCTCTTTTGATTTTATTTTCCCACCTTAAACAACCACAGCATTTTTGGCTTTCCTCATTTTAGTCTTTCCATGCTTTTATTCATTCTCAGCAACGTGCTCAAAACCACCTTTGTTACAAGGCTATGCAATACTTTAAGATAGGCTTCCTATAAGGGAGTTTTGTAGTGTCTTAGGGAGATCAATTATAGAATTTAGTCATTTTTACCAGATTACTCACAGATGTTAAATCTTGAGCGCATCTGATCGGCCTGGTCCTGCCAACGCAGGCAGACCCCTTAAAGGTCCAGTTTTCCCCCCAAAAAGCCTACGGTCTAAATAATATTTCTTTTTCTTAGTACAGGTTTAGAGAACTACAAAGAGGGAAATAATCCACCCAAATCTGAGTAATCCATCTGAAAATAAAAGGATGCAGAACCTATTTTTAAGCATTCTGCAGGAAATTGAAAGGTCAACCCGTCTCTTGAGCCACTGGTGTCTGAAGCTGGGCACAGAGAAAGATCCATCACAGCTGAGAGTGACTCTGGAGTGAGAGAGTTCCCCCATTTCAGCAAATGCTGGCTCTGCAGGAGGCAAAACTGGTCAGAGACTTTGAATCCATCATGGCTCAGATGTTGGTCACTTGTTTTAATCAAAAGATGTATACTAGCCTTGCCTTTTTTTTTTTTTTATTGGAGGTAAGAAAAAATTTGGGCTCTGGAGAAAGTTACTTCACACTAAAGAAGCAAATCCTGCAGCATGTTGTATTTCCGGCATAAATATTAGTTTTCTCTCTCTTATTTTGGGCCTGTATTAGATTAAGTATGATTTAGGCCACAGAGCTTTGAAGCTGTAGACCAAAGCTTTTATTTTTGGTCTAGTATTTAATAGAATCCAGTGAAATTGATTGATACACTGGGGAAAATGCTTTTGATTAGCCTTTGTTGCTAAACAGTGAGTCCCATGGCAGATCCACCGAGCCATGGAGCACACTGTACCCTCGTGCCAGTCCTCAGATTCCTGCTTATACCAGGAAAATTACAGTAATGAGCCAAGGAATTCTGAACACCTGTATTAAGAAGACGGAGAGCACATCAGAGAGAAGATAGTACCATCTTTGTAACCACTAGAGGTGGAACACAAAATAGCTTTTATGGGTCTTGGAGGTATTCAAGAGCACTGACGACTTCATATGAAATGGATACTGCAGACTGGCTTAATCCCAAGAATAGCTGTTGCAGTCCCAAGCCAACAACTCGAGAGGTTATTTGGCTTCAGATGAGATGTTACACATGTGTCTGAGGGCCATAAAAGAGCGGTTGCATTTGATGTTGAGATGTACGTGTCACTCCTTTGTTATGTAATAGCAGAAATAAATTTAATTCTTCATAAGAAAGAAATCTCTCTGTCTGGAAAGCAAGCCTGCAAGGCCCTGGAGATGTTCAAAGCCCTTGTAGTTTGTCATGGAAACAAATGATGTCTTCCAAGAAGTAAGTATGGATGAAATGCTGTGCGCTGGGCAGTTGTCAGGCTCAGAGTCACTGCAGACACTCATGCTTCATTTTTCAGATACAGTTTAATTTCCAGAGTGAATGAGGAATTTCGTAACTGTCATCTGTCCTTCACAACATTTTTATGCCTCATCTGCATGGAGTGTTTTTGTCAGGATCTGCATTATCATCACCATGTTTGGCAACTGCATGAGCATATGTAAGAACACAAACCTTGTCCTATTCAGCTGGATTGGTGAGATGCCACTTAGGATATCTGGTACCCAAAGTCTAGTTCCTCCTCATAGAATCACAGAATCAATGGTTTGGGGTGGAAGGTACCTCACAGATCATCCAATGCCAATCCCTCTGCCATGGGCAGGGACACCCTCCAATAGACCAGGCTGACCAAAGCCACATCCAACCTGGCCTTGAACACTGCCAGGGAGGGGGCAGCCACAGCTTCTCTGGGCAGCCTCTGCCAGGGCCTCACCCTCCTCACGGGGAAGAATTCCTCCTCATCTCTCATCTAAATCTACCCTCTTTTAGTTTAAAGCCATTACCCCTTGTCTTATTACTACACTCTCTGATAAACAGTCTTACTCCATCTTTCCCATAGGCCCCTTTTTAAGTACTGGAAGGCTGCAAGATGGTCCCTTCTCCAGGCTCAAAAAGCCCAACTCTCAGAGCCTATCTTCATAGGAGAGGTACTCTAGCCCTTTGAGCATCTTTGTGGACCTACTCTGGATGCGCTGCTAGAGCTCCATGTCTTGTACTGGTGGCTGCATAGATGAATGCAGTACTCCAAGTGGGGCCTCACAAGAGCAGAGGGGCAGAATCACCTCCCTTGACCTGCGCATATTGCTGTGTCAATTTGAGCTTCTCATCCCCCAACACCCCCAAGTCCTTCTTCTCAGGGCTGCTCTCAACCTATTCTCTGCCCAGCCTATAGTTGTGCTTCGGATTGTGCAGACCCACATGCAGGACTTTGCACTTGGCCTTGTTGAACATCCTGCAGTTTGCACAGGACCACTTCTCCAGCCTGTCAAGATCCCCCTGGATGGCATCCCTTCCCTCCACACAGCTTGGTGTCATTGGCAAACTTGCTGAGGGTGGACTCGATCCCACTGTCCATATCAGCAACAAAGATATTGAACAGTGCCAGTCCCAGTACCAACCCCTGAGGAACACCACTTATCACTGGTCTCCACTTGGACATCTACATTCTCATTTTTGCATGTGTGGATCAGAATGACCGAGGAGGTGAGCATGCCCAAAACAGAATATGGATGCATAGAGGAGAAGGTGTGGTACAGTCCATTTCACTCATCATCTGTGAGTGCATGACCTTTTTCTTTTTCCTGAACAGTGGGGTAATACACAGTTGGATGAAACTAAATGCCTAAAAAGTCACAGATTTTTTCCTCTTCTTGGGTGTCAGTTGACAGTCACATAGTTTGACACTGTGGCAGGGAAAAAATGCGGTTACTACAGTTTATTGTCTGTAGGGAAGGACAGGGATGCTCCAGGCAGTATCACAAAGCCTCTCTCCACAGGGCAAGCTGCCACTGATGCTGACCAAGTGAATTAAGAAGGAAAGGTGGATGTGGGGAAGGTGACGGTAAGCATCGGGTTTACAGAAAGGCGTACCCAGAAATCCATCGTGCTGCATAGAGACAGCAGAGCTGAAATAAGTTTAAGGTTTTGTGGGAAATGATGATTCCTGAGGACTGTGAAGGTGAGTATGTGCTGTTACTGTTCTCCTTTTGTGACCTGTTCAACTATCCACTGTTATTTTAAGTCCTAGAGTCCCACGTGAAAATGCTCCCACGAGCAGTGCTACGTTTGGAAGTTGTGCCATATAATACAGATTTCCCAGATACAATCAGATCTCATCTCTTCTGAAAATCATGGCTTTTCCTGTGTCCTGATAGTAGCAACAGTATTTCTGGCCTTCAGCGGACTGGACAACTGAGCATGCAAAAATCAAGTACTTTCACATAAATCACTCCTGTGCTCCATACTGAGCTCACCAGGCTCTTGTGTATACAGGGAGTAACTCTGTATCACGCATGAAAGGGAATTTAAGCAGACTCGCTGCCTTGCACACAGTGTGTAGTCACTCTCCACCTGCACATTAAACCAGGCATGCTGGCCTTGCATGATGTTTGCAGTGATGCACAAGGGAAACATCTTTGAGGCTGCAGAAGCCACTGGTTCTGGGCACAAAACCCTCCAAAAGCCTGTGCACGTTCTGAAATAATTCTCCCGATTCTGCTGCTTGGGAAATTCAATTCATCTGCTAAACCTGCAGTCCAGCCTGGCTCCTTATAAAAGATACTGTTGTGGTGGTGAGAATACTTTATGAAATGGTATCTTCTTCTCGGAAAATAAAAATAAACATCCTTCAAAAGGAATGGAGGTAACAGAAAAGACCCTCACCACCTGGTTGCTGTCTGCCGGTGAAAAGGAATGCACCTTAATTTTGTCATTTTCGAGGAGCTCGTGAACAAAGTAGTCCTCATGAGTCGATGTGTCAAGCCCGGCCCCTCGCGAGTGGATGGATGCTGGGAAATGCCCACGGGGAACCCTGCCTAACTTGGCGCTGCTCCCGTTTGTCAGCATTGGCGGACCTTGTCAGCGCAGAGAAATTTGCTAGAGGGAAAAGACAAGGGCTGGAGAGCAAAGAACANTCTCCCGGCGCTGCCGCCAGGCCGACATCTAGTGGCGGCGGGACGCGGCGCGGCGCTGCGCAGCCGGGCCTGGAAGCGGCCCTCCCGCCGGCCCTACCCAGTTCACACATCGTTCGCTGCAGATGTTCCCCGCTCCTTTAATTTGCTAATTCCATCTGTGGAGGGTGAGGTAATGCCGTGGCGTGAGTGAGTCTTCGAATCGCCACTGTAAACTGAAATCACGGATGGTGGTAGGTACATTTGCAGCGTTTCATTTACTTTCCTCAGAAACAAGATTTGGCTCTAAAATAAATCGCTTACACCCAAGACTTCGGGAGGTGTTCCATACTTAAAATACTGTGTCAGCCTATAAGCTTTGTAAGAGGAGGGCAACTGGTGTGGGATTTGTATCTTGGGTGTTAAGAAACAAATGCCCACAAAGTCTGGTTTCAGAACGTTTGTGAAATCACAGAATCGTAGGGGTTGCAAGGGACCTCCAGAGATCATCGGGTCCAACCCCCCTGCCAAAGCAGCTCCCTAGCTCATATTGCACAGAGAGGCGTCCAGACGGGTCTTGAATATCTCCAGAGAAGGAGACTCCACACCCCCCTGGGCAGCCTGTCCGAGGGCTCTGTCACCCTCACTGTGAAAAAGTTCTTCCCCATGTTGGTGCGGAACTTCCTATGCTCCAATTTGCAGCCATTGCCCCTTGTCCTGTCCCCACAGACCATTGAAAAGAGACTGGCTAGCTCCCCTTGTGTCCAGTCTTACAGCCCCTTAAGAAACAGCATTTGAGAAGATAATCGTTATTGGTAACTCAGATGTTGCCACATTCATCATGTATCTACCTACCTAACCTACATATCTCTTAGGGGCAAAAATATATCCAACTATATAGAGCTCTGAGGAATAAAGGGTTGAAACTACAATTCACCAGAATCTTTTTCTTTAGGTCTTAATAAATCTTTTGCAGCTATAAGAAAAGTTTAATAGTCATATGAGTAGTGAAAATTGTGAGTACTAATTTTACTATAATACTATGAAAATCAAGATCTAGTTAACAATTTCAGATCTTATTTTCTTAAAAATATCCTACACCAGCTTTAAATTATGGTTCTTTCAAACCAGTATGTAAAGGCTGTCCAAAATGTTCAATTAATTTGGTATCTATCCATTCATGTTTTCTATGTTTTTTCCTTCCGAGATCATGTCAGTAGACTAAAGTTATGTAAGATATATATATATTTTTTTTTTTAAAAAAAACCCACCATCTTAACTTCCTTAAGCAGCCACAAATACAAATGAAATTAGATAGTTTCCTCCTGCACGTGTTGATTACAAGATTCGGCCTCTGCAGAAGTCACTGCTTGTATTTATGCAACAGGATTCTGATTTGCTAAATTTTAAAATCCCACACTCTTTAAGGCCTGGGAGCAGTAAAGCTATGGAGCTATAAACTTCCCAGTGCACATGGATATAAAAGCAGATTTTGAAAGAAGGGGTTGTCCATCTGTTCACCCGTGCGGTGTCCTCCTTAAGCACAGAAGTCATACAAATAAAATCAGTGCACTGGGTCTGCAGCTATCTGCAACACACCATCCACTTGCTACACCTTGAGTGCATGGGTTTTATTAGCCTTTCCCCACATCATTTGCCAGCCTCTGGATGTGCCTGGTACATCAGTAATGCTGCATGCGGTTATTAAGTAATATAAATTAATAAGTAAAATAAATATTAACTATTAATGCCGTGCAAACACAGACATGTTCAACACAGTGTCAGGAATGGGCAAGCCAGGTTTTTGATCTGAGCAAGCACGGATGGATATTCACCAAATACAAATGCTGGTT
Organism: Zapornia atra; assembly: GCA_013400835.1. Taxonomy (NCBI): domain Eukaryota; kingdom Metazoa; phylum Chordata; class Aves; order Gruiformes; family Rallidae; genus Zapornia; species Zapornia atra. The sequence goes on along the minus strand of VZTU01024920.1, from coordinate 35,952 downwards.
TCACTGGAGGGGCAAACAAGGAGAAGACACAGTGGTGAGTTGGAGGTGGAGCCTCAGTGGGCAAGAACAAACATATGCTTTCCCCCTCCCCCCACATTCTCTCCCCTTTCTTCTTGCCCATCATTTTCGTTACCTGGGACTCCACAAATGCACGAGACTCTGGGTCTTCCCATTACACTTGGGAAAACATCTCTTTTGTCTCTTCGTGTGCTCTGGTTTAGAGGCAGGATGAGAAGGTGAATAAAGCAGAATATGGCATTCATGTCTGCTAGACTTTGGTTTTGTCCTTTATCTGTACTCACTGATGAAATAGCCATCCTTGCCTGCAGGTTGAATCATCACAGCAGGCTCATCACACCCCTGGGGCTACACTCAAAGGTAACAGGCATCCGGGATTCACACTGCTCATGGCCTCGTGCAGGGAACATGTAGGATGGCTGCAGGATCTAAAGTAAGGTGAGCTATTTCTTGTGTAATTAACGCAAGGTGTGAGACCTGACCTCCACAGGCCACAGTCTCTGCTCTGCTGCTTCTGGTTTGTGCCAACATCATCGAAAGACAGAGATGTATCTTACAGAAAATATGTTGAGTTTCTTCCTTGCTAGAAACTCCGTCCAGCTATATCTGGTGTAAGATCCCAAACAAACATCCCCATACTTCCTAAAATGCAATTTACACCTGACTGATGAATACAGGCTGTAGTTTCCCAGTACCCTCATGCTCAGTTGGGCAAAAGAGGAGTCACTTGGTAACTCAAAAGCAGGTAACAGAGTCAGTTTTTCCTAGCAGAAGACAAAAGTTTTTAAGCCCATCGTGTTAGGTGAAGAGTCGGAGTATGGCGTGTACCTTCATTCCTGAAGCAAGGAGTGCCTGTACCGAGGAATCTGTTATAAATCACATTTTTAGTGAGACTGGCAAAGCTGCATAACTCTGGCCCCAGGGAACCTGTCTAATTTGTCAGCTAAAATTCAGTCTCCTGATAGAAAACTAGTCCATTCATGCTTCGTGAAGGCTAATTACCCATGGAAGGAATCTGCTCAGGGAGCTGTCAGCAGTGATGTGGTGTGGCACCATCATCCGGCTGCGAGCTTCCCAGGGAAGGTCGGCAGAGCTCCCCCTCCTCCTTGTGCCAAGGCTTAGCTGTGCAGCCACTCTCCCCCACCTCTCTGTAGGTGCACATCTCTTCATGGCACAGTCAGTGGGATCTCCAGAGAAAAAAGCATCCCCATGTGGCTCTTCTGCAGGGAAACCACTTGCTCCCAGTAGCAGGCTGTCCTCTGCATCTGGAAGTAGCAGGAAATTGTTGCAGTCAGGATGGTCTAAAAGAGGCAAGACTTGCAAGAAGAAAATGTTTTGTTAGACCGCTAACATTAGTTAGCCATTACCCCTGTCCTTCTGCAGACCTGCAGCAGAAGCTGCTTAAAAACTCACTGTCACATTTCAGGCTGAAGGGACATGAATGATGTACAGTAAGAAGGAGTTTCCAAAAATAATCCTGGGAAGAACCACCACTTAAATTCTTAAGAACTTTTTTTTTTAATCATCCATGTACATTATGACCGGTAAAAGCTCCAGCATTGAATAAATTGCCACATATTTAACACTTCCCACATCAGAGAAGAATTTTATTTCTCTACTGGACTAATGAAAGTAGTTAGAGATTTTCTAACTACAGATCATAGCTTAATTCCATTCCATAATGCTAGGTATACTGTTTTGTTTTTTTCTTCTGGGAAATAATCCTCTGTTGCTGGTTCTAAACTTTGGTGAGTTAAGTACCTTGAGCTCTATTTGTTCTATCTATAGATATATCTAGTGGTGTTTTTAAACAACCATGTTTTAGCACTGCTAAACATGCAGCCCAAACTTGGAGTCTATCACTAAAAGAGTAATGAAAGATGTTGGAACAATGGTTGGATCTTGGGGGAAAAGTTCATTCTCTATTATTAGCAACCATTAGCAACTAGAGCTTCCAAACCTCTCAAGGCCAAGTCATGATCCTGTAAGAAATCTCTTCGCTTGAGTTTTTAAACTTACTTTAGGAGTTATTCATCATGCAGTTGTGAACAGGTCTCCTGGACTGAATTAATTGCATTAAAAAAAGGGAAACAGTATGAATAAGCAAATAAGAATTGCTTGGGGAAAAGTTATCTGCAGCCCAAATGCTATATCCCCTTTTTCATTTGTTGCTAGAGAAAGGCTTAGTTAAAAAAGAGTTACCAAAAAATTGTATGCTGCAACTAATAATGCAGGCTGACTGAGTGAGCCTGAATTCAATAAGGTGCTGAAGCCTATGCAATTTTGCAAGAAGCTGAGCAGTTCTGGGATTATTAGCAACCTTAAAATAACGCCTGCATTTAAGTTTCTTGATGTACCAAAGCCCCTCTCTTCTGTTTGACTCCATCAAGTTTGTGTGTTCGTTCTATTAGGTGGCATCAATAACCAGTCCCTCCTCAGAGCACAGTGTAGAAAAGGGAGCATAATTGCCTGAAAAGAGGCCTATTAAGTGTTTGCTTTTAAATCAAAGAACACTTTTGAAATATTAAATAAAGAGGGACTACAATATATAAGTCACTCCAACCCATCTCAAAAATACTGATGCACATTAATGATTTACTTTGGGCTTATACATCTATTTGCTCTGGTATTCAACACGTTGCATTGTTACCCTAGTAACCCCCATATCTCACAGAGTTGAGCTTATTCTCCATCTAAAGTACACCCTCTTAAGGAAATTCGTACAGGTTCCCATGAAAGCACTTCTCCCTTTCCCCCCCCATTGTTTGCAAAGGAAGACATAATGACTGGTCTTCTTGTGAACGGGCTGGTTTTGTCTTTTCTTCCTCCCCTCTCCCCATCCCATTAACAATGGCTGAGATTTGAAGGCAACAGCAGACTCGGCCACTGTGCTCACCGCTTAACAATGTTCCCAGTCTTAAATGAGTTTGGCTGCTTCACTCCCCTACCGATGCATATCGATAGGCCGCAAAAACGCTTTCCAAGGAATTCCTCTCCTCATTTCAGAGGGTACCCTGGCTTTCAACAGTCAGTCCTCCCCTATATTCCTTTAAACAAGGGCAATGCAGGCCTGCTGTCTGGCATTTTACTGGAGTATTGTTAACTGGGGCGTATTTCAGCCCTTCTTAGTGTGCAGGGGCCTTTCAGCCCTTCGTGCAGTTGCAGACATCAAGAAGTTGCCAATGAGTCTCAGCCTCCCTGCTGCCCCACAGCATTCCCTGGCAGGTAGACAAGGATGGGGGGGAAGAGTAGCAAATACCCCACGGGAGCCTGGACCTCTCAGAAGCCAGAGGTTACTTAAATCATCTGCCTTGAAGTTGTCTAGCCTTCGTTCTGCTCCAGTGGTGACTGCCAATGATCCACCTCAGGGAGTTGAACTAGGTAAAAGCGATGGCTGCAAACTGATGTTGGAGCTCCCAGCCCTTGGAAATGGGTAGTTCTGCTCTGCCCCAGGTGCTGCTTCCTACCTGTACTCTGTTGTTTGAGGTCTAGGAACCTGTGAGAAGAATGAGTTGATTCAGAGGGCTGATCTGGTGGGAATGCTGGAAGGCAACTCCAGGACTCTGCCCTCCTTCCTCCTGCCTGCTTTTGGCTGCTCACGTCCCACACCTCACCACCTCCCAAGCTGTGCTGGTGCAACGGTTTCTGTGGCCACGCATCAATCTGTGTTAGTGACCTGATCTGACTGTTGTGCTTTTGACACATTATTTCCATACGGATCAGCTCCCAGTGTTGGTCCACCACGTGGTGGCTCAGTACTCAGCACAAGGGAGGAGATGGGGACCTGCAGGAATGAGGGAGAGGGAGAGGGCAGGATGACCCTTCCTGCAAAGTGTGACAGGGCAGGTGATTTTGGGTAAGCGGGTCAGAGCTGGAAAGCAAGATAGACTTTGCAGTTAGTGCTGAGCAGATGGCTACCCAGACTGCTGTGACATGGCCCAGAGTTACAGCAGACCTAGCCCAAACTAGACCCTGAGCAAGCCAAGGGCATCTCCTGAACCAGAAACTGCAATCCACATCCCTTCTGTTCCCTCACGGCATGGAGCACCATGGGGCTGCCCACACCTGTCTGAGCAGGATGCATGCCAGTCAAGGGAAAACTGTAGACAATTAGGTCCAGGGAAAATAACCCCAGGAAGAGATGGATGGACAAAGCCCTGCAGAGTCTGTCTCCTGAAGAGACACAGCACAGGCCCAGCCACATGCTCACCCACAGTACTCTGCTAATGCCAGACACAGCAAGACTTGTCAAGCACTGTGGTTTACATGACAAATCAATGTTTGTTCCAGATGTTGATTTTTTTTTTTAATTAAGAAGATTTATTCACACTGATGCAGAAGAAATGAAAGTAAATGCAAGCTTAAAGCTTCAGAAGAGTGTCAAAGCTCGTTAGTCAATATTATTTACTTGCTGCATAATCTTCTCATCACTCATTGACCTCTGGCAAACAAAGAGTTAGGTAGGCAGCAGCTTCCAACTTCCTTCCTCAAGCCAGGATTCTCAAAAAACACCTTCTTTTTCAAGTCACATTTCCAACTCTACAGACACTCTGCCCAATAACATCTCTTAATAGCACCATCCCACTTGTCTTTTGTGTTTAAGAATCTTGCTAAGAGGACTTCACCATAACCTAGGTAGGTTATTTTTTCTTAACAGAAGAGAAAAAAAAATTCCAAAAGAAGTGAAGCCAGCCTGCTTGTATAAAAACAAAATCTCTTTTCCTGATTTCTTCTTTGATTTATAAAAATGTCTTGTTAATCACTGCAGGGTTTCTGGGGGATAAAAGTATCTGAGGCCCCTAAGCAACTATATAAATTAGACTCGTACTGAACAGAAAAAAAGATTGACTGATTTAATGATTAAGCACAAAAAGGATGTGTAAATGACTGAGGAATGTATCATGGAACATATTAACTGCAGTTTCTCAGTGTGTCTGCATTTCCATTCTTAATAATTCACTTCGAGATGTTCAGGTGGAATGTCTCAGTTAGCTCTCGCTAACCTTAAATGGAAAGAGGTTTTCTCCATTTCAATCACCAAACAAAAAAAACCCCATCACACTATATCCACTTTGTGGCAGTTTATAAATCTGCCTTAGAGCTGAACAAACCTTTCCAAATTTTGGATGATGTTATCTTCCTCCAATTTTGATGAAGTGTCTTTCAGATTTTTTTTCAAAAACAGTGAAAATTTATTAATGCCAGATAGATAATTCTCTGAAATTATCCAGGTTTTGAAAAACATTTATGAATATTTTAATGTGAAGGATGAAAGAAATTTTCATTAAAAGCTTTGCAGCATTTGGATAAAACAAGAGGAAACAGAGTGCACCGTAATCTAGGTAGAAGTGACAACACACAACTACCTTTTTTGTCATGGTTTTGGAACTGCAAATACTAAATGCCAGCAATACAGTCTTAAGGAATGATGTGAAAAAAAACACAAATTGAGTTTGCTGTTTTAGCAAAAAAAAAATATTTTGTTCCACTGAATATATTGGTCAAATTAGCTTAATGACCTCAAATGACAGTACTTTTTCCAGTCACTCTGTGAATGAAGGCATTTTTAGGAATTACCTCCAGGAGATGAACCACCTTCTGCTGAGCGCAGATGGAGTGTAAGTTGTTTTGTCAGTGGAGGTTCCCTTCTACTCAGGGATGTAGAAGCTCCCCTTGACCCCAAACAAGGATGAGCATCTCCGTGCACAGGAGCCATTCCCACCCTACAATTGCTTCTTGCTGCTCTGAGCACTGTGCTTAATGTACTGAATCCGGGCCAGTTTGCTCTGTAGGGCCTGGCCCTTGGAAAGCCCTTATGCTCCAAGTCAGACTTGATTCATGTATACTAACACACATTACATCTCCTCCTTCTCTCAGTCTGTGAATTTATTGGAAAAGAACATCTGGGTTTGCCCCTAGAACAAGTATAACCCAAGTACCATCAAGGCAGTATCCCAGGGGCTCTTCCCATACTAAAGGGCAGACAGATGCTGGCTCTCAGCTTGCATTCAGTTCCTAGCACTTCCACTGACGACCCTCAGCAAAGGGAGAACTATAAGGTGATACCTGTTGAAACACGATTAATTACTGGCTCTGTTGGAGCAGGACCAATCCATCTCAGGCAAGCCACCAGGCTGGGAGGTGTTATTTGGATTGGATGTTTGGGCAGCAGTGAGAAAGCCACGAATCCCTGTGAAAGATCCCCAGACAGAGACTCTGCTGTTCTTGGGTGAGTTTGGCGGCTACCAGCTTGGGTGAGACCTGAATTGATGACCATCTAGTCCAAAGGGTCTGCAGTTCATTAGCTGCTTCACACGCCAAACTGCTGTATTGCACCATTTTGGGTTAACCTTATTACAGAATGCTTCTTTGTGTTTTGCTCACCACAGTGAGGGTTACTGCTAGCCGGGGCTAGGGGTAGAGCTACTCCAGGAACACACCACTGAAACTGGTATCTAGAGTTGTAATTGCCTCCTTGGAGCATTCTGTCATCCTTGTTCCAGTTGGGAACATCCTCAATTACTACCCGGTATTAGGGGTATACTAACTTCTCCACAAAAGCTTAGTGTGTTGCCTTGAAAATTATTGGGGGGGAAAAAAAAGGTGAGGTGCCATCCATTTATGACCACTTCCATGTGTGTGTGTCCCCACCCCCTCCACAAAAGCTATCCCACAAAACTTGCTCATGCAGCCCTGACCGTCCCCAGCACTGCAAAGCAGTCCCAGCACATGCCTGTCAAGAGCAGTGAGGTGTAAGGGAGGAAGCCATGGCTACAAGTTAGAAAGGAGAAAGAAGGCTGAAGTTCACTTTCCTCCTTGCTTTGATCAGTTTGGGAAGGGGGTGTGGGGGAGTTGGTAGCTTCTGGTTGCAGTGCAGATTTTCCTAGCATAGCTTAGCTGGAGTACGCATGCTTGTGGTTCATCCTCACAAATGCCATGTCAGGCCCTGAGCCAATGCAAACATCAAGTCTGTCTTCAATCTATATAGCGAGAAAAAATAGTTCCAGCTCACTCCAAATTGGAGTGTGTTTGCAAAGAGAGGGAGGAAACGAGGCAGGCTCTGGTAGTTGTAGCCGAGTAATGCTGATCTCTGCCCTTAATAGGTTATGTTGTGGAAAGCACAGCTATTTTCCCTAGTTGGCATGCTTTAAAGTTGATTATAATACAAATAAAAATGTATTTAAACACACAAGGCTAAAGATCTCGAATAAACATGCCTTAGTTCTGTAGGTGAAGAGCTTTCATAGGGCTGTGTGGGAATTACGGTGCCAGCACACCCCCTAGTTTGAAGGGGATGCAGGTGCTTTATGCCACATGGCCAGTGGGAAACCTCCAGTGGTTGTTCCTGATAAAGACACATTGACAGGACATGAAATTTGTTAAATTTGTCTTTAAAATGCCCCCATGTTGTAAAAGTCTGCACAAACACCTCCCCCCAACTCAGGTGTCAATAAAAACATTCAAACCTGACATTTAAGTAGGCTGAGAGCTTGAAATCTTTTTAGTTTCCTTGCGCCTGGAGATCCAGTCATCCATGAAGCAGAAGAAGCATGAATAAAATAAAACAAGGTCTTTGCAAGAAAGGCAGCAACTGAAATGGATCCTGGGAAGTGTTTGATCACAGCTGAAGATAGTAAGGAAAAAAAGAAAAGTTAGCTTTGTTTGCAGGTGGTCAGACACTCAAAATTAAATTGAAAAAACCCCAAACATATGGATGAATATTTATGGCAATTGGTTTGCAAAGCATAAATTCATGCACTTTTCATTGAGAATAAGCAACCCAGTCTGTTTTCCTGGCCTGATTCCAGGTAAGGTAATTACATTGTGCCTACTTTTAAATTTACCCCTTTGGTTCAGTGTCATATATGTGTCTTCCTCTCCAAAACCTGCTGTCTAACAAATCGAAAGCCTGCCACTTGCCTTCTGATGTTGGGTAGCTTCAGGTTTTGCTACAGGACTCTTTATACTTGTACCCCAGTAGGCTTTGTATTTCTAAGCCCGATAGCATTAAAAATACAGAGCTCAAGCCATAGCATTGCTGAACTCTATTATCTCTAAGATTTTCATGCGATTAAATATTTTAATGTTCTTGAGTCAAAAGTTTCAACCAATGCTACAAACAGAGAATTCAGCACAGAAAGGGCACTGACTCTGCCCAGCCTCTGAAAGAAGCTGCGTGTTTTTAAATCATCAGTTGGGAAACAAATTTCAGCCCGGCTACCCTCTGCAGATACGAACCTTGCATCTTAATGCTTTCTCCTGGGCTGGGGATTAGCCACACGTGACTCCTTAAAAACATTTCAGGAGCAGCTGAAGTCTGTTCCTGCAGCTCCACCTTTCGGGAGCTGGGGATCTACCAGATCGCTTGAGTTGGTTATCTCGTTAGTAGAAAAGTACTTAACCTTCTTGTACTTGTGGCTGACATTAATCTCTAAAATAGAACGAGTAAAGCACCTTGGGGGTTTTAAAGATGTGGTGGTTCCTCACAGAAAGCCTTAAAATTAGGCTGGAGATATTTCTATGTGGAGTACTTTCTGAAGGCTGCTCAGTATCAGCATGGACTCTGAGATACATATACACAAACACACACATATACATCATAACAGAAATGTTTCCAATGGCCTTTCTGCTTAAGATTCACTTGAAATCATTGTGCCAGATTGACTCGTGATGCAAGTAGACCACATCAAATGTGACAGGTCCACATCAAATGCAATACTCTTCTTGCTCTTTCGAGCTGGATTTGGTTTCTAATCTTCCACTTGCATACGCACAGATGATTGCAGCCTGGAGACTTGATGCAGTAAGGTTCTGCAGTAAGTAAGTTACCTTCAGCACTGTTAGGTAAATGTTCTGTCCCACTGGAGCATAGAAATATCTGGTCCCTTTTAAAAAGGGCACAGCACACAGGTGGAGGAGATGGTACCTTGTATATGTGGGTTATGTGGGCTGAAGACATTTGAAACAAGCAGAAAAGCAACCTGGGTGCCATGAACTTCCAAAACATGTGCATCTGGACTGCAGCACAAGTCATACCTCCGTTCTTTCCAGCAGAGGTGGTTGGAGACTGCCAGAGGGACTGATCCAGAGCCTGCTGGAAGTTATGGCAGAGGCTGCTTCCAGTGGGACTTGAATCAAGTCTGCGGTGAGCTTTAAGATGAAAAGATACAGCAGCAGCCAAGAGTGACCTTTAAGAGAAGATAATTTCCCCAGAATATATATCCTCTTGTGCTGGTTCCAGAAAGTAGAAGGGATGAGTGAAAAAAAATTAATAACTCACAGATCAACAACATAAAATCCTTTTTACCTCTTTTCACTGTTCAGCTGTGGATTAAATTGCTTTGATGAAGATCAGACATGTATTTGCCTTTCATCACTTTTCATGTTCTAAACCTTGCTCCCAGACTCAGCATCTCTGTTTCAGACTACTAAATATTATATGTGCACAGGAGCAATTTGGTCTATATAATGATAGGCATGATTGTTAAACTGGTTTCCAGTGTCTTTCAGGCTGTGTCCCTGCAGAATTGCAATTAAACACTTGACAAACCACAAGGCTATGCTAATCCCGCTTCAAAAATTCTCTGATGGCAAGGATGGCAGGCTGCCTTCGTTCTCCACTGAAAGACAGAGGGACCCAGCCTTACTCAGGCTCTTCTTAAAAATATTCCGGTTTTCCCCTTTGGCTTGGTGGTTCATGTTTCAGCTGTAACATTCTGCCCAAGTTCCCTATTGCCATGTAACAATCTCCTCTTTGTTTGGCCCTGCTACCTCATTTCTCTCTATTAGCCTTTAATCCCTGTCAGGGTTTCACCTTTGCAACGATGAGGTCACAGCTCACGTTGATTGGGAAAGGAAATCCTGATGATTGTTGCTGACAGAAAGCTGATAATGCTGGTTTGGGTGGCAATAAATTCTCAGTCTCTAAATGAAGACTAATCTTCGAGCCAGGAATCACCTCTTTCAGTAGTTTTTTTGGGCCTCATTCACAAATATTTTCCCATGCTCAAGCTGCTTGACCTTTGCAGCACTCAATGCACCTATGTTATTGGGCAGAACTGTTTTCCAGGCATAAAAATAAGCAGCCATCTATCAGTGAGAGGCAGGTGAAATTCTGAAATAGGTCAGTGATGTTACCCTCGTTGGGAATGCAGCACAGAGCTCTCTGAAGCCTCTGCAACCCTCATGCAAAGCTGCCATCTGCTGCTGCTGAGCTGTTCTGTCCTGTCAGCAATTTTATTCCTTTAACTTTACTGGAAACCCAATAATTCAAATTAAAGTCAAAAAACTTAACTTCTGCACATTATATCATCTTTTTCTTTCTGTTCCTCCTGCAGCTCCCCAAAACAGATGTCCCCTTAGCACACTGGAATCTAATCTGCTCCTCAAGTCTTATCTGCCTAACAGAGCCTTGGTGCTCCCAAACGCAGCGTCTTTGTGCATTAATTCACTCCCAGACAGCTGTATCCAGGTTCAGTGCTTCAAGCAATGAGAAGCTGGTTGGCTGAAGGCTTCAGCTCGCTCCCTGCCAGTCCAGCCCGGCTATTGTTTTTTGTCTCCCCAGCAGGCTACACTCCTTTGATCGAAATAACCCTGGACTTTGGTCTGAATGCAGATTTGAACTTTACAAATTGGGTCTCCCCCAACTAACAAAGTAGGCATTTTACTCCCTTTCCTGCTAGAAGTTAACACACACACACACACACACACCCCAGCTCCTGTGCACAGCTGGTAGCGTTTTAGCCAGGCAATCCCTGCATAATCTATTATAATGTTTTTCTTCCTTCCACAGCACGCTGCTCTTCCCAACGATGGAAATCCACTATTGCCTGGCTGTAATTCTCTCTGAATTCGGGCTCCATAAGAGCTCCTGAGGGGAGCGATTCAGGTGCCCAAACACAGATGTGCAGTGCTGTAAGAGATTATGTAGGCTAGCCGAGATGCCTGTGCCAGGCTGGCAGAGGTGATGTGGGAGCTACGGAAGATAACACACCTTTCTAAAGGGGCAGCAAGAGGCCAGGCAGGATGCAATACAGTCCTGAAAAGATCTCAAGTAAATTTCAGACACCTGAATCATTTCTGCAGCCTGTCCAGGAGACACCGTGCCATCAGAGGGGCAGGGTGCTTCTGTGCTCATCAGTTGAATGGGTAAGCTTGCCCCATACATTACCAAGCATCAAAAATGGACCATTACGTGATGGTATAGAAACTGGCACTTCACTGTTTATACTGACATTCCCACCTTCACAAGGACTCAATACATTTGTATTCTAACCTTTAGGCCTACAGGTAACTACTTTATCTATCTTATACATGTCTGCATCTGTCTGCATGTATCAGATTTTCCAGTCCTTTTGTCAACTAAATCTACTGGCCTGTGGGTTAACCTCTTCGCAGGAGAAAGGGAAGCTTTGTTCCCTGGGTTATTCTGACTTTAGGATTCTTCCTGATCGTGGTTTTGTGAGAACTCTATCATTAGCCACACTTTGTTTTGCATGCAAGAGAAATTTCTCATTAGAGAGATTAGTCTGGACCAGGACTCCTAAAGCTGCCTTGCAACCCCAGCCGAGCGCCCCTCTTCACACATCTGCATCCTGCTTACTGTGAGGGATAGCTCAGTAGCCCCAACGAATGCAATAGCCGTGGGTCACACTGAAGGCCTAGTTCTCCATCTCGGACCACAGCATGTAAGCAGATACCTGGGAAACGCTTAGCTAAACTCAGCCCAAGGAAGTACCCTTGTTGGAAAGCAGGAGCTGAGGAGCCAGCACACACAAGGGGGAGACCCACCATCTCCTCAGGGCTGGAGGAGCAGTGAGTAAGCCGGAAGGGTAAAAGCAGGAAAGCAGCTGTGATCCAGAGCGCGCAGAGATGTTGGCCTGCTTAGCCTGGTCTCCATTACTTGCATTGGCCAGATAAGAGTGAACTTCCTTAACTGCAAGAGCATTATCTCTGCAAGGGACTAGGATGGATAGTCTGGCCCTTGTTCCTGCCCTTCATCTGTATGCCTGGGGAAGCTGGCGAGACAAAATTCCGCATAAATGCATTGGTAAATACATTGCAGTGTAGCAGTCACGCCTGACAGGACCCCAGCATCATCCCTCCTGCTCTCCCAGGACATAATTCCAGATCTCACTGTTTTGTGCTGACTCCTTTGAGCTTCTGGCCATTTTCTGCCCATACTGCAGAGCTCCATTTCACAAAGTGTAAGCCTCAAACTAAAAATGAGCATAGTAATACATCCTGGAAGGGAGATGGGTGCCAGCTACTGAGAGATAAAGATTCAATACTTTATCGCCTGATCAAACTCCTCCTATGCACTGCAAACAGCTTCTCATGTGCACCCTTTTACAAGCAGCTCTTCATGGCAAACACAGTCTGAAAAAGACATCTACTATAGTTTTAAAGTACCTTTTTTTTCCCCCATCTTACATTTAATACATCAACCTGACATAAAAGCTAAAGGAAAACTAAGTAATCCTAATATGGCTGAAACATACCTAAACCATCCAAACTGGCATCCCAGATCTCACAAGAAAGGGAAAAAAATAAGCAGCTCAAGATGTGGAAAACCCTCTAAGGAAGAAAAATTGGGATGTCAAGTAGAGTGCTACTGTTCTGCAATGCCATTTTAATCCAGTTACACAATGAGAACTGAGTAATTAAAGTCACCACAAAGCTTTCTCCAGCTTTGCACTGAATTCATTATTTCCATTTCAAAATATAATGACTTAAGCTAAAGTAACCACAGTAATACTGTGACAGCTCTGTGCCAGTGCAGCTAGATCGGATACCTTTAATCTTCCTCAAGAAATACAGCTGAAGGCAGACTCTTGCAGCAGAAGAGCTCGAATGCCATACCACAATTACATGACAACCTTTGGGACTGAGAATTGCCTTGGGTTTGAGAGATTTTATATAAATAAATGTGCTTTCTTGAAAAAGAAAATTCAATTTCATCACTTTTTAAACCCCAATAACTACAGGCGTTTTCCCTTCAAACCCCATTTTCCATTTTAAGATTTCTTCTTATCTCAGAATTACAGAACATTGGGAGTTGGAAGTGACCTCAAAAGATCATCTAGTCCAATCCCCCTGCCAGAGCAGGATCACCTAGACTAAATAGCACAGCAACACATCCAGGTGGGTTTTGGATGTCTCCAGAGAAGGAGACTCCACATCCTCTGTGCGCAGTCTGTTCCAGTACTCCATCACCCTCACAGTGAAAGAGTCCCTCTTTATATTCCCATGGAAAATGTGAAGGATGCAATAAACACTAGCTAGTTCACTTCTATAGGTGGGACTTCCTCATCCCCACCCCCTGGCAAAAAAAGTTTTATGGCTTGGGACTGACAGATCCAAAAAGGAAAAGAGAAAAAACCAAACCTCTCACAGTCTGTGGAGAAGGGGTTAAACTATTTCCATCAGATTCTAGAGACTGATTGATAAACATCCCACATTTCGAGTTGCCCAAAGAACACAGCTGTTATGTGGGACTGTGGAGGGAAGCTGCTGGCTCCGGGACCAAAACCTGGACAAAGGATTTATAGTCACTACCAGCACAGATAGGTACATTGAGCTATGTTTAACTTATTCCTGTGGTAAACCCAAGATAAATTTTTGGGGTTTTTTCCATACTCTTGTGTTATTTACAGCTGCTTTGTTATGCTTATGTGATCTTTTAAGACAACCTATATGCTGGACTGCTAAGAGCACCTGGGTTAAAATGCCTTTACAGCAAAGAAGTGATGTTTTTAATACAGATGACATGAAAGGCCTGTTTTACAGCAGAAGTCCTTAAAGGGTTACACATTAGCCATAGCAATGGGACAGCAAAATGCTGCACAGGGTTTGAAAAGACTGCTGAGAAGTAAGAGCTTCTCCAGCTGGCTTTGGGAAGGACACCTGCCACAGGATGTATAACCCCTCCGAGTATTATGGAGCTGCTCTTTCAGATCTGGGTTGGGTCACCTGAATGCAGAGAACTCTAACCTTGGCCAAAGGAGGCACTAGGTGCTTGTGCCTATATAAGCTGTAGATTTATACTGCATCGTTTGTGTACACTGAGGCTTTCCACTGGTGGCAGATTAAGGCTTCAGTGTGAGCCAATAAGAGGGGTTGCCTCTTATTTGTTGGGATGCTGAGATTTGGACGGAACAGATTTGTTTTCATAAAGAGCATCTGGGTTTTGGGGAAATCAGTTCTGTGTAAAAATGTAAACGCCCAGTCTCCAAAATATTGAAGCTGAAGTAGAGTACTCTATCACAACATTGAGACAGTTTCTGTCCTTTTCCAACATGGACTGCTTCCCAACTTTGGGATAAGACTTGTGGTATTATTGTGAGACAGAGACTGTAGAAGGACCTCAGCTATTCTGGAAGAAGGAGCATCCAGTTTCCCTCTCCCAGAAGGATGGCAATATTTCCAAAGATATATATTTCAATTAAAAATAATTTAAAATGTGATTCACTGAAATAATTTTAATTAACAAATTTGCAAAAATTTAAAGTCTTTTAAAGAAAGAAGTGATCAATTCAAGAATTGGTGCACTTCTGAAGTTAATGTCCTGGTTGTGCCCACCTACTTTGCTTTGGTTTATACTGTGGAGAGGTCAGAGTAACAACTGGATTCACCCTGGACAAAAGTAAATCAAAATGCATACCAAGAGTGCTCCTAATGTCCTGTAGCCTGATGGATGTTCAGTACTACACCTCAGGTTAGACTTCTTCCCTCACCTCCCCCAAGGAAAAAAGACAAACTCCAGCATTTATGCGTTTCTGGAGAGTGAGCATCAACTCCTTACCTACTCCCATTCCAATCTCCAGACCAGATTCTTTTATGCTCCACCTCTTGCTAGTGTAGAAAAAGCCTACACAATTCACTCAAGGCCATAGAGAACATCAAGGGCAGCAGAAACATAAAGCTCAGCCCTCCAGAATGGCTTCTTACCTCTTCAAGACATGTAACACATTTAAATATGCAACCTTAACCTGCTGCATCCAAGCATCTCGGGCGACACATAGCCTCCTATCAGGGTGCACATCTACTCTGTCACCAGCTGCAGTCAGAAAAGACGCCACCCCATCACAGGGACCTGTGCTCCTCATCTTTCTTTCCTTCCTTCCCACAGAAAAGTGCTTTTATTTCCATCAATGAGCTCCACAGTGACCTGAGACAGTTCCACCTACCGGCTTCTGACAAGCCAACTTCGTTGTGGATGATAATATAACTTGACTAATAACAGGTCAGCAGTGCAAATACCGTGAGGCCAGAAATAATACAGCATGGTGATGACAGTCAGTTGGTGCTGAAAGGATAAGTGGGCAGTATTACTTTCCAAATGAGATTTATTGACTGTGAGCTGAAGGTAAAGAGGCTGCAAGTCAGTAGACTTGCTTCCACTATTCACCAAGCGATGATTTGCTCTGCTGTGTAGGTGGCTTGCAGTTAGTTGAATCATACTGCCTTGGTGTCTTACAGGGTATCAGCATTTCTATCCCTCTTAGTTGGAGGGCCAGTCCCATCATGGATTTGCTTCAAGATTTATGTATATAAACTCTGGTTTAAATTTAAGGGTGAGCAGTGGGAAAGTGCTTTCTAGCAAAGCCCATATATTTTATTTCCATGCTCTAGTCAGGAAAGAATGGTGTTTAAGCAAATGCCTTTCTGTAAATACCTTAGCAAACACTTTCTTATTTCTTATACAGCCAAATTTTGAAGAGATTAAGGAATAGATTAAAAAAACCCAACACACTGACATACCTAAATACCACAGAGAATTAATCTGTCTTGACTCTTATGACAGTCTCACTAGGCATCTGCACATCTTCAGAAATCTGGCCATGTGGAGAATGGCTTTGGATCCACAGAGACTAACAAATATTTGTTGAGTTTTTTTACCCCCATGAAAGTTTCCTTTTTGGTAAATAAAAGGAGTGACACGTAATAGAGGCCCTAATGCATTTAGCATTGTAGAAGAGTCAAACACAAAGAAAATGGGGGGTGGGGAGAGGGGCAGACAGAGAAAGAGGTTCAGTCATTAATGAAATTCTCTGGTCAAAACTAATGGCAATGGTCCATTGACTTCAGGAAGGCAAATTCGTGCCATGAACCACAACTGGGAGAGGATAAAAGCATATTGTCTGGACAAGACACATGTGTGGTGTAAGTTCAGAGATAGATGCTGCTCAGTTATTTTAGCATGTTGCATTTATGAGCCAGACCCAGGGCTGCAATTACCTGAATGCTCCTTATTTGAGTGGGAATTAAGTTTCAAATAACATTTACTAGCTGCAGAACAGAGCAGCGGTTGTTCGCGTCGACACGGTGGCTTACATGATATTCCAAAGAAATACCAAAGAGCATGGTGGGTACAGAAGAGCTGTAGAGGGCAGGGAGGAAGGAGACTTGTGGATGCAATTAGAATTGCAAAGGAAATTAAATAAGCACAACATAATTGCTAGGTTGATATTTAGCCTGTGAACAGGCTATAATATACCTGCTTTTACAAACTCCTCCTTCAGAAAAATCTGATGTAAAGTCTTTAACATACTGCAGATAATTACATCCTTGGATTTCCTTTAATCTCACCTGTGTGGGACTTAACACCTTGAGTGAGGTACCTGTGGTTTGAAGCTGATTTGTTGAACTTTTCTGTATCTGATAGTCCCTGACACAGCACTGTCAATCAGCCATGGCTAATTTGGTTACAGCATCTTCTTTCTTTATGGCATCCCCTCTCAGAATCCTCATTGCACTTACCTCATCTGTGTTTACTCTTCCAAATGTTCGTGGTCAGGAGCAGAAGTGGAAGAAAACAAGCATTTATAACTCCCTCTTTCCCTGCCGAATCAAGCCCGCAGCCTCCCTCCCAGTCTGGGGATCTGTCAATAGATGATTTTTTCAGACTCCTCTTTTTGACTGAAGTCCTCAAATTCCAGTTAAATGGAGCAGAACAGGGTGATTTAGAGTTTCTTATTTAAAGGTTATGCCAGTTTCCATAAAAAGACCCTGATACTGGAGTGAATTCAGTTCAACAGCCTTTTTAAGAGGGTTCAGTTACAGACCCTTGGCAACCCTCTGGGAAGATTCACTGGGCAACAGAGATTACAGGTAGAACTGAGCTTCTTCAGTGACAGTTACCTCTGACAAGACAATGTTGGTCATTCTTATGGCACACCATTTGTGCTGTTTCCCGTATTGGTCTATTTATTATATTACATTTTTGTAAAATGAGAGCATGCTTATTTTATATGTGCATTTCTAAAATGCTACTTTAATATAAAGATTCGAGTTAACTGAGGCTGATAGAATGGCTTAAGAGATGAGATTTTTGCTTCCAGTGAATGAAGTGGGAAAAAAATACTAATTTAACTCTGCTTTATCATTCATAACAGAAAAATAATACGATTTAAGCTTGGTAGATCCTACTTATAGATTCCCCCAAAAGGGATCCCACAAGACCCTCAGAGATACTTCACACAGAGGTCTTCCCAGGTACAGCTTTTGGCAGACTGGGAGGTCTAATTGTTTTTCTCTGACAAGAACCAGCCAAGTGATTCATATGCTGGAGCTTGTGGTCTATAAATAACTTATCTGATTTACATACAGGTAGCTATCAAATGCTCTTCTCTCATCTGAGCAGTTGCACTGATTGTATCTGGCAGCCGCTCCACCACTTAGCTGTAAGCCCACTGGGCTGAAATTACTTTAATCAGATGAAAACAGGGAAAAACAAACCCATGAACTGCCAGCTCACCCCAACTCCTTGCTCAACCTTTCTTTCTGCCTACACTGTTCTTTCATTTTGGTCAATTCTCAGTTGAACATCTTCAGCTGCTTTGCCCAGTCACCACCCAGTCTGCGTTCTTCCATTAAGATAATACTGAAAAAGCTTCTCCTCCAGGTTTTCTTCACTTCTTTATAGACACCTTCCTCTCCTGATAGCATCTGGTACTGCTTATCCTTCAAGGAGCATAGTGAGATGACAAAGCATCCACACAATTGTCCCCACAATTCTGTATTTTCACTGTTAGATCAAACCTCCTTTTCCCTTTTAGGTCTCTTTAGGCCCAAGGTCTCTTTATAGTGTTGGGTGCCTGACAAAGCAGGAAATTTTCATTAACTTCAGTGGACACCAACTTGGGCTGTTAGTAGTGTTGCCAGGAAGTGAAATAAATGTAAAAGTGTCCCAACCCCAGTGCAGTTGTGGGAAGTAATTGGATAACAATGCAGAAGAACTTCACAGTGAGGGTGACAGAGCACTCAACAGGCTGCACAGGGGGGTGTGGAGTCTGGAGATATTCGAGACCCGTCTGGATGCCTCCCTGTGCGACCTGTCCTAGGGAACCTGCTTTGGCAGGGGGGTTGGACTTGATCTCTTGAGGTCCTTCCAACCCCTACAATTCTGTGAAACATTGCTTTAGGTAGCTTGGGAACCCCACACTGGGCCTCCTTGGCATGTACTGGAGAAGCCACCAAAACCCATGCCTTAACAGATAGGAAGCCAGGTCTGGTACAATGAGCACACAGTCTATTGGAAACAAGTAGAACCAGCATGGTTTCCCTGTGTGCCTGGTGTTGTGTAGAGAACAAAGACCTGATGTACCCTTCTTGTTACAATCATATTTCTACCCTCCATGGGCTCATGCAGCTCCCCTCAGCTGCTTCCAGACCCCCACAGCTCTGAGCAGTGCACAATTGTCCACTCAGCTCTGCCCAGAGCTTCCCACCTGGGACATCAAACATTTTGGATCTTGGTTTTCTCCTTGCTTCAGTAGGAGCGTTTTCTCAATTTTTGCTAAAAGATAATTGACTGCCATGGAAAAGAGGCTGGACCAGGTGTTTCCCAGTCCATCTTGCAAACCCACTTCCCCCATGTTTCAGAGGAGATGGAGTCTCAAGAAGGGGTTCTTGGGCTTTTCTGCAATTTTATCAGAGAGGCCTTGGTGACCAAACTGCTCTTTGAACTGCTCCTTCTCCCTCCTGTCTCCTTATGGAAAGGCTTCTTCAGTGACAGCCTCTAGACTAATTATCAAGTACAAAGCCACCACTGAAGAGTGGATCGACAGATCCCCTGATTCAATCTTAACCAACCCCTCAGGCCTGTTTAAAGTCCTTCTGCCACTGCTTAGGTTAAGCCCACCTGTACCCTAGTCTTGGAGCTCTGTTGCAGCTCCTCTCTAACCCTGTCTCAGTAAGCTGTTTGCCTGCAGGTCTGGGAAAACTCGTGGGTTTAGGAAAAAAATAACAATAATTAAAAAAAAAATCTCATTTTGTCAGTGCCCTTCAATGAAAGCAATCTTCCAGCCACCCACACCTGTCAACTAACTGTGTTTGACCAGACATCAAAAAAAAAAGTCAAGCCTGAACCACCAATGGTTTCAGCCTAACCTTTGCCTAGGAGGAGTTAGGGAACCCCCACGTGTTTTCAGCCTTCATTAAAGCCCACTTCTTGGCTTGCCAAGATAGATGCTTTGCTGCATCTACCTGCTTGTCTTGTCCATATAACCTCCTTCACTGGGTCTCTGTCTGATATGGAACAAGCCAGAAGCTTTACAAACACTGTGGCTTGTGGGGGCAGAACATCTCAATTCTGTTTGACTGACAAAGACATCGGCAGCCAAAATACTCTTTCCATGTTCCCAGCTATTACACATCTGAGAAACTTAAGGATAGACAGGTAGTACAAGGCATCAGGTATGAAGCTTACTCCAGGTAGGGGTAAAAAGTAATTGTAACAGTAAACACTTCTATAGACATCAGCAGCCAGAGGTACATGAATTGAAAAGAATGGAATTACCTGCGTATGTCATGAAAATAAGTCTCATGCAGACAACTTGAGAAGCTCACTGTTGCTGAAGAAAGTGAAGTTTACTACAACTTGTGAACTAATGGGGTCTATCAAAAAAAACCCCAAACATATGAAGGGCAGCAGCTGCAGATGTGGTCTCTGTTCCATAGAGGTGATACACATCATAAACTGAAGGCTGCAGAGTCCATTTTTCCTTAAAGCTTGTGCAGTTGTTTTACAACGGACTTTGTCATCTGTCAATGTCACAGATAACCTGATGCTTCCTGGTGGAGCAGGGCAAATGGCCACCAGCTCGATACATACAAACATAGAGCAATTTTTCCACTTTGGAAGGGAAAACCCCCATTCTTTTCTAATTTCTAAATGCTAGACAGCTGGCCACAGTTAAAGCACCATCTAGTACTTTCTGGTTAGCCTTAGTTAAACACATATTTGTAATTTTCAAAACCTAAACGGTAGTTACAGAGTTATGATGGTATCCATTACACTGGTGCTTTTTTATCATTATTACAACTTCTGCCCAAAATGTTGGCAGTATTAGGACAATTCAGCAGCATGTAATTTAACTTACCTCGCATCCATAGTTGAGGGTGGTCCCTCTGAGCAGGTCTGAGGTCACCAATGGGGCAGGTTCAGAGAAAGCTGCTCTTGCCTTTGCCAGGATCAGCCAAACTAGATAACCTCAGAAGCATTTCTCTTTTATCAGCTCTCCCCCACCTTCCCTGCCTGACTGGCACCAGATCTCACTCATGTGAGAACCATCAGCTAATGGCAAAACAAAAGAGCTAATCACCATCTCCAGAATCAACATGCAGAGGTCACTCTTTGAGAACTGCCAGGCCAAGATATTTATCACCTGTGGTGTCAGATGTCATACAACTATTTTTCTTTTATTTCTTTCTTTATTTATTTACTTAAATGCAGTGAGAGGATCAATTTCCAGCAGAGCAATACCAACACCTGACTTAAGCTAGGTGTGATAATCGTGCTTTGCCATCCTGGGATCTCAAACACTGTGTGTACCATTTAATCCCACTTCGTACCTCTGCGGCCCCTGTGAATTGTCAGCTGGTGGCCTGCTCCTCTTACCGGAGAGAGGAGGAGCTCCTGTAGCCCAGTTTCCATTGATGAAGCAAAGGGGAGTGAGTAACAACTCCTGTCTCCTTGCTCCTCGTGGTGGGTGGCTCAGTGGAAGGTATGAAGTTACCAGAGCCACTGGCATATGTGTAGATGAAGCCATGGAGGGGCTGGATGACGCACTCAGTTACCAGAATAGCATCCATCAGCCCAGAAAATTAATCCTCACTTTTTGTCATTACCAACCTTGGGTTGGGCTAGATGATCTTTCAAGGTCCCTTCCAACTCCTAAGGTTCCGTGATTCTGTGAAATACAGTTTCAGGGAAGAGCCTTCTTGTGCTTCTGGACCTCAGTTTCCCCACAGGGCAACAAGCACTGGGTGCAGGAGAGAAGAGAAAGTCCCAACTTCTTGTTATTCAAAGTCCCCAGACCAGCCAGCTCTGACAGTTGCCTTTTAACACAGGCAGACCCGAAATGTCTTCTAACACACCAAGAACCTGATTGTAGCATGAGTTCATGGAGGGGCCATGACATTTTGTGGCACATGAGAACATGCTATCCGTAAGCAGGGCATGGAAAATAGCATGGGGAACCACTGTCTGAATGTGGTTCAGACTCCATGAGGGGGTTTCCCGCATGCCTGACCCAGTGCCACTTGCTGCAATCCGTCAGTCTGGGCCTCCGATGAGGGACTGATGAAAGTGTCACCCTGAAGTGCAGCTTTTAAAGAGTGTGGTGGGTCCCCCAAATGGCCCCACAGGCCTGAAGGACATGTATAAGCCAGTGAACTCATCTGCAGCACATGCAAGAGGAACCCTCAGAAAAATAGATCTGGAAGCAAAAGGGAAAAGGCACATCTGCACCTTGTGCTGACCTGGGTTCTGTGGTCAGCAGGGATTTAACCTGCATAGTTGAAGCATGATTGATTCACATATTCTGTTTGTCACAGATGCAGGAAGCTCAGCGAACCCTTGTGTGGCCTCTTGTCCCACAGGGAGTGACAAAGTACCTTCCCAAAAGGGAATATCTTACAGAAGATGGCTTTTGAGTCCTCAGATTGGCTAATGCACTTTGAAGTGATGAGGTACATGGATTTAGCTGTAGGAAAAACGTTTAAAAGAGGTTGGCCATGGAGTGTCCCATGCAGGTGTCCATCCTGGCACGATCTAGATGTGATTCAGGGTGCCACAGCAAAGCATCTGGGCTATGGAAACACGGTGTTTCTGCCTGCCGTGGCCCCAAGGCCGGTCTTCTTTCTGCAGCAATTCAAGGTCTCCCTCCTGGGGCTGGTGGAGATGTTTAACTCCCATTGCTCAGTTACAAGTAAACACCCCATGGTAGGAGAAGAAAAAAAAGATGGATGCAGGGAGTGAGAATAAGGAGGGGGAGAAGAGAATCCAATAAAAGGAAAGGGAGAGGGGATAAAAAAAGGATGAAATAGGATAAGGTGAAAGGAAACCAAAAAAAAGGGCCCACTATGGAACAGATAGTGCATTCTTAGCCACAGCAGGAATGAAAAGTCTTTCATCAGATCAATGATTCTGGAGACTTGGTGGGTGTACTTTATGTCTCTCTTGTCTAGTAGCAGCAATTTCCACGCAGCCTCACACCTCCTGCGCTCGCCACAGGCAGCGGGGAACAAAGGCGCTCAGAGAGCAGCGGCAGCAGCGATGCCGGGGAGGGCTTTGGCATTCCTTCCCGCTGCGGAGCAGGGAGGACCCTTCAGCATCAGACCAGACGGGTAATTTGAGGGAAGGGCGTCTTCCACAGGCACGCGGGGACGCCTGGGGAGCCCCGGCCAGGATGGGCAGAAGCTGAGGGGCGCAGAGGGCAGGGGAGGGTGCGGGGCTGCCTGCAGGCAGGTCGCAAACCTCAGCCAAACTCGGGACCCTGAGGTATAAATCAGGTTTGGGTCCCTCTCCCTTTCCTTGGGATAAGTGGTATTTCTCAGCTCATGGCTAAGCGCATGCCAGCCAACCAGAGGTGGCTCTGGCATTCACATCAACACTTGCTTGCTTCAGACTCAGCCAAGAAGGAACAGTCAAATGCTATTTTCAAGGGTGAGTGGCTTGCAAGCCCTTGGAATGAGCATCCCTGGGAGACCTCAGCTGACGTCTTTTAAAGAGGCAGCAAAAAAATCCCAGCTAAGGGAAGATAAGGATTTTTTATTTTATTTTTCCTTTTGGAGAGAATGGCCTTTTCCACAAATCAAAAGGGATCTGTTTAATTAGTTCTGGCTGGGTGTTAAATATACCAAAAACCAAATGGAAAGCAGCAGCCGATGGACCCAAACTTGAACCTTGCTATAGAAAACAAACACCTTTCGAATGAGAAGACATAATAAAAAAACAGTGAGTCTGCTCACAGTAGAAAAAAATTGCTCCCAGTAGAAAAAATCCCAAAAAAGAAAAAAGAAATAAGTACATTTATTTATTCTGATGCCACCGAATTCTGACAGCCTCGTCTTCAATTCTGCTTGGAATTACTTCAGATTCATTTTAACCCCAAAAAAAGAAGCTATTCTGATGTCTATAGCATCATTTGCTTGTTTTGAGATGCACTAGATAATCATGGAAAAAATAGACAGCATGCTGCTCTGACAAATAGTGTCCTCACAGTTTGCTAGCAAAACAAAGTTATATGGCACAGACTTGGGGGAACCAAACCATGTTCTACAGGAACTTTTACTTTCACACTGATCTAGTGCAGAACATAGGCCATACTAGACCACTTCCCAGACACTTCACAATCTCATTTAGACAAAGACAGGATGTAGACAAGGCACTTACTGCAGTCAAGCCAACATCCCTCCATCATGCAGCTATTTCTGTGGAGGAAGGGCAAGCTTTACTTTCACAAACCCCCCCTGAAATTAGTCATGGAGACATGTGACGTAAGGGGAGTTGCTGCCAGAGAGGATGCGGAGGAATCTGTGCTCATCTGACACATACGGCAAGGGCAGACTCTGAGCCCTGGTATGTACGCAGGCTGCTGTGGGTGGTGGGCTGTGAGCCCTGGGACTGCCCACAGAGGCAGTCAAGGGGGCTCAGGGAGCAAGATGGGGTGCATCCAGTCACCAAAACTGGAGCATGTTGCTCAACTTGTGTGTGAGCTCTCAAATGCCCCAGCAACTTGTGCAGTGTGACACCCAGCATGGCAAATGCCAGGGACAGCCCCACAGGACACTTGGCTTTTGACTTCTTGTGAAAGGAAGCTAAAGTAGTTGATGTTTCTTTCTCGTATTTCTCCAACAGTAGTGCTGTTGGCTGGTTGCTCAGAGGGGATATGTAAAACTACTTAACGCTACTGTGCAAGTCAGCAACCTGTAAAAGCTGTTGCTCTAACTTGCTGTATCTCTCACCTCCTCCACATGTTCCTCGCTCTTCAACTTCTCTGTTGCCACTGGATTTATTTGCCCATAATGGCAGCTATGAGAGTGTCAAGTCCTGTCACAGCCCTGGATGCCCCCAAAAGCTCTAACTAGCATGACAAACCTGTAACAGCCTTTCTCTGTAACCCTTCCTCGCATCTGCTTCCCCCTGCTCCTCCTGGGGGCTTGGCCACCAGTGCTCCAGACCCTCTCTGATGTGGGGTGGCCGGGTGATGCTGAGCTGGTCACTTTGGAGAAAGTAGTGTGAGGAAGGGCTGCCAGAAGCCTCAGTTGGGGGCTATGCTCATCCATTTGGGAGCTGCACTGGGGCCCTCAGCCTTGGGCCTTGCTGAGATATTCTGCATGTGTGTTATACCCAACCATATCAACCATGGCCAACCATCACTAGTCCTCCTCATGGCCTGGGCTTGACCTCAGCACTTCCAGCAGCAGCAGTAGTGGGTTTTCCAAGACAGGTCTTGGATTCAGCTGGCCAATAAATGCATCAAGCTGTCAACTAAAGTTATCGTCTCAATTAAAAGTTGTATCTTCTGGCAGCATATTTAACAGGGACAGTACTGATGTGTCAGTCTTACTTCTGATTAGATACATTTTTGTGCAACTGCTTCTAAACCTTGAATTTAACAGGAAAAACTCAAGAGTGACCTTCCCCTGGCTCATCTGTTATAGAGCAATTACCCCTCATGGGACACAGGCTACACTTTGCTGCAAGTTCATGGGAAGTTTGGAATTTACATGGCATTAAAAATTCCCTGTATGTATCATACCTGATTGCAAAGGGTTGGTCCTCTAACTTCTGTGAAGGACTACCTACCTGGGAAAGCCCAACCCATAGACAGCATCCCTGGGGTGGGTTTCTTGTCCAGATGCATTAGTGACCTCGATAGTGTCAAGAGCGAGAGATCTGGGAGACAAGTCATCAGGCTCAGCTGGGTAAGAGAAAGGCAATAAGGGCACTGCATGAACATCTTCATCCCAGCAAGTGTGGATTGCTCCTCAGGCATCAGGATTTCTTGATCTATAGAGCTAGTACATATATATAGACAATTCTCTGGCAATAGAGATTTCCACCAACACAGAATACAGAGAAGCTGTGTGTTGGCATCCCTGTGAACACCTTTTATGAAATATTAAATCCTGCTGAACCATTGCAAGGGGATCACGAGAGGCTATTGCTCACAGCCACTGTTTCTAAGGGCCTGTGCCCTTTTTTTCTGCTACAGGTGGCACCTATTTTCTACATCAATATAATTTTCACAAACAGTCCAAAAATAGAAACACTCGTTGTAAAAATAAAGGTAGCAAAATCCCACCCACTGATGAGCAGAGCATATTCTCTGTTCTCAGCGGAACAAACGGCGTGTTTAAACATCTGACACTTGCTCCTGAAAGGAGTTGTCTTCACAGAGGTACCTGCACACCAGTTGATACAAGTCAGCCTGGGTTGAATTGGTGGCTTTGGGCCACTCTTCGGAATTAGATATTAAATAATAATCGTGTTCACTGCTGTTGCCAGTAAGCACGTTTTTAGCTGGCTTGAAACATGGGCTGTCATCCACATCCACTTGTTAATTGAGCTACAGATCATGGAATCACAGAATTACAAGGCTGGAAAAGACCTGTAAGATCATCGAGTCCAACCGTTCCTGTCCTACACTGAACCATATCCTTAAGTACCTCATCTACCCCTTTTTTTTAAACACATCCAGGGAAGGTGACTCAACCCCCTCCCTGGGCAGCCTGTTCCAGGCTCTGACAACTCTTTCCGTGACAATTTTTTTTCTAAGATCATTGCAAAGAGTCACTGTATTTAACCTGGAAAATGTCTCTGTTTTCATTCCTTTATACTGGCATGGATGTGGGAACACAACTGGACTGAACCTGCCGCTGTTGGTGACTTGTCAGTGACACTGGTGTAACTCGCTCTGCTCCAAAAGCCAGCTTGGGCCACACTTTTCACCCCACCCTGCATGGCACGAAGCAGGAGATCTCACCGGGGCTGTGCTGGCGGCCCTGCCTGATGGACTGCACGTGCCCATGCACTGAAGCCGACACGAACTGGATGGGCAAAGGGGATGCTATAATACTTCTCATGGGCCAGCTTCAGGCATCGTGTGATTCTGTGGTTGAGACGGGAACACGCCACTGCCGCGCCAGCTCCAAGTAACAGCCGTACTCACGGCGCTGACAAGCAATTTGCCGCGTTGGAGTGTTACCGCCAGTCACCGGCGGCTTCCAAGAGCTACCCCACACTGTGGTTAGGACAGCCACCCTGGGGAGGCACACGGCACTTCTCTCCAGATCATGAAACAACTTTTGTCACCGCTGTGCAAGCTTATCCAGCTGTCAGTATGTGGAACGGGCTGATTTGAGCACTGCTAGGAAACTTGTCTGTTCTTCACTGCTGTGGCTGTCATGCCCTTCCTCTGTAAAAGCAGTGGCCATGCTAGGATTGCATGTGCTGTGCTACTTCGCCTTCTCTGTCTCCTAATAAATTGCAGATCCACCAGGAAGTGATTTTTACAAATGAAGAAGTAGAAAGTAGATGTGCCCACAAGCAAATTGATCTGAAATGCTCCCAGTTTGTTACTATGTTACTTGACTAAGCCTTTGGCTCCCAAAACTCCAAACTGTCTACATACACTGAGTGCTTACTCAGGCAAACAGCCCTAATCTCACCAGAAATAACTGAGGCATTTTTTCCTGCCCTAAGACTTGTCCTAGAAGCAGCCCCTGAGGTAGCACACAAGAAACCTTCCCATCTCTGCAGGACACCCGAGTTTTGGCAGAACAAGCTGAGACCCCACCATTCCTTGCGTCAGGGATCTGCCTAGCACCCCTGAGCCTTTGCTCATTCAAGTGAATTTTGTCTGGCCACGCTCCTCTGGTGTCACAGAAGATGGTTTACCAGGTAATTTGCTCCTGTGTGTTCTCCATAATTGTGTGCTGGGTTGCTTTCCCAAGGGACACGGTACCATTCTACATATGACTGAGGAGATGACTCTTAAGAAGCAGACCGAGGAATGCTCAGCAGCTTGCACTTGCCCTGCTTGTTTTCTTCTGAAAGCTCATTTACTTCCAGTCCTGTTTCCCAGCAATTAAAAGGATTTGAACTTAGATCTAAGCAATCCCAGGGGAGCACAGCAAAAGAAAATCCCTCAAAGTGAGAGGACCTCACCGACAGTTTCATGAGCACCTTCTCCCACTTGAACAGCTTTAAGGACTGGCCAATAAAAATTACAAATACCTTTACATTGTCCCATTTGCAACAACGGAGGCAAAAGTCAAACTTTATTGTCCCAGATTGGCATGAGAGAAATATTTGACCTTTCCTGGCATTACTGAACTACCTCGCTTTTCTAGGCTGATCTATTAAAAGTTAAGGCACATCACAGTGACCGTGGCACTAAGCACTCTTTAATTTTATTACAGACAAAACATAGAATCATCTACTGAATCTACATTCATATATGACATCAGGAATACTAAAAAAGGTGCTTGCAATTTTCAAAGATTATTTGGGACAGAGTAGGAAAACACCTTTGCAGAAGCAGTAGTAATCTTTCCTATTTTTACTCAGAAATGTAGACAAGAAGAAGGGGCGAGGGGTGTGTGGATGTGTGCGTGGCAGGGTGTGGTTCCTCCTTTACAAAAAAGAAGTTTGCAAATTCATTTGTTCATCAGTTGGATCCTAAAATTAGATTTCTGCTGTCCCAAAGTTCCTTCCACTGCAACTAAATACCGCTTACAGAGGAAATAAACAATCAAAAATTACAGTCCATAAAATCAGATGGAAGCAGTTTTTTTGCATTTGTGGTACTAAGGCTACTTACTTTTCCTACATTGGCAAGAAAAAGAACTTGATGATTTAAGGAGAGTCGTCCATCCTCCTTTTCTTGGACTCTGTTAGCATAATAAAATGTTTTACTTTCCAGTGTAAATCAGAAAGTAAATCCCTCAAGTCAACAGTCTGTCTTACACTTTGGAATTTCCCAAAATCTCTGCTAGTCATGGAATGTTGAAGGTCACCT
The DNA here is from genome assembly GCA_013400835.1 of Zapornia atra. NCBI lineage: Eukaryota > Metazoa > Chordata > Aves > Gruiformes > Rallidae > Zapornia > Zapornia atra. The sequence goes on along the minus strand of VZTU01024920.1, from coordinate 7,621 downwards.
GCTATAAATATATCTGCTGCATAGCATTTTTCTATGCAAATATGTAACCATTTATTGAAATCATAAGGACTGTAGACGTGGCCACTAACAACACTGAACATGTTTTAAGTTGATGGCATCCTGAAAACCAGTCTATGTATGGGGCTAGGACGCTCTCAAAGTGTGTGTGGGGGAACAAATACCATCAAGAGAGCATCCTTTAGTCAAATTCTATTTATGAGAATATGTTACCATCACATCTTCATCTGTGGAATGATGCAGGCAGAGCAGCTTCCCTGCAACAGAGAATGAAATGAAGACTTGTGTATGCACACAGTAGAGGTGTCGTGGTCTTTTGTTTGCAGTGGATCACAGAGGAAGGTCTCTATTAGTCTTATTTGAAGAATAGGCTGCCGGGGGGGTTGTTGAATCTCCTTCTCTGGAGATATTCAAGACACATCTGGACACCTACCTGTGCTCTATGTCCTAAGGAGCCTGCTTTGGCAGGGGGAAGTTGGGCTTGATGATCTCTTGAGGTCCCTTCCAACCCCTCCGATTCTGTGATTCTGTGATCACTCAGGTCAGTGGAAAGATTCCTGTCAGCTTCAGGGGCTTTTGTATTGAAGGAAGAAACAAGTGCCTAGTGCCAATAATGACCCATGAAATAGTGGACTGTTTTGAGTGGGGAATGTGTAATATATATGTACAATTAATACGCTTGCAGGAGATGTATTTTTGTGTATTATACAATTTTTCTGGTAAGCAGAAACCATAGCATACATCTGAGTATTTCCCATTGGACTTTATTTCCTCATAGCTTAACAAACATAGCAAACTGAAACACTGAACTCCTTATTTTCTGTTCTGTAATTAAACAAAAAAAAA
>VZTU01024919.1:0-48158 GCA_013400835.1 Zapornia atra | reverse complement strand
TTAATTTCCTTTTTTTTTTTTAATAATGAAGAACTCCCAGGTGTTTTAGGAAATAAAGTAGATGTCCTAAGTTTTAGGAAATTAAGTATATACAATTTAAAAAGATTGTGAAATATGTAACTCAGTTTATTCCAGCAGACAGAAGAAGGACAGGCAGTGAACGTGTCATCCTGTGAGTATAATCAATGCGTGTTTTCTAGGTTTAACCAGGATTTAAGGGCAGACTCTGGGCAACCACTAGTAAAGTCATTTCCAGCATCCTGGCGCAGTCTGCAGATGCACAAGCCAATATGTTTGGAAAGCTTTGTGCTGCATCGAAGGACAGCTGTGCTTACCCTCTGAATTTCTGTGCTCACCATTTCCTGAAAGGGCAAACACATCATTAATTAGTATATAAAGTTTGGCATTTAATATTTATAACCATACTATACTTTTTGAGCAGTGCTTTATGTTAGATTAATGTACATAATAGGTGAGGAAATGTGAAAGTCATTTTTTACATATTTTTACCAGCTTTTTTTGCTGGTTTATGTCGTGAACTCACATGGAATCTGTTTCCAAATTTGACTTAGACCATCTGCACAACCTGAGTGCTGCATGTTCTTGTGTGTTCTAGCATGTATACATGCAGGTATTATTTTGCATCTTTGTGGAAGATACCTAATTCCATAAAAAAGCCTGATCGTTACTGTGTGTTGCCTGGGGATTTTATCATTGAAATAAACCCTAGCATGGCTGTTTGTCTAAATAGGGAACTACTGGAGGACCCATAGTTCCACTCTAGGGCTGCCAGTTGTAAACTGGCTCTAAATTGTTGTGTTGTGTGCTTATGAGACCAGAACTGCATTTGCTTTACTTTATTTAAGCTATACTGTGCTTAACATGACTGATTCTATTAGTCATGACTGGTACATTCAAGGCAAAGACCCATTCAGCATAAGATGGTAGCACATCAAATAACCTCACGTCTTTCTGTAGAATCCTTTTTTCACTAAGCAACATGGATCCAACCCTTATGTCCTGGAACTTTATCTACAAACTTACTCTCTGTGGCTTTGCTTATAATATCAAAGATTATTTTTATTTAAAACTGCTATAGATACAATATGTAAAGGCTCTGTGTCTTATAGAGGACAGCAGCTCACCTCCAAAGGTCCGTAAAATGTACTGCAATGGATAAATGATTGACCTGTTGGCTGACATCTCGATAGATTTTCATAGGTGGTTATCAGTGAGCTATAGACAGGCTTTCTCAGCTTAAGATCTGAACTGGTGGCATTTTACCAGCGCTGAGATCTGACCACGATTTGCTGAGTTAAGATCAGAGTTTATATTTCTTTCTGCCCATCCAAATTATTCAACTCCTATGATATTAGAAAAGGTTAAGTAATTGCTGAGTCAGTACAGTGGTGTTACATTGACCGTTGTTTTCCTTGTACATAAGCTTAGAGGGCCTATAATGCTGGCATCTATAGTTCAGCTAGTCAGTCCTGACTGCAAGGTTCTTGGTTTGTGATGCTTCACTCTGAATTTTTTTGGTCCACTTCATGTAATTTTGCAAATAACATGAGTAAAGACTCTACATGAAGCTGCAGCATTAATTTCTGGAAGGAAATTTTCATACTTTCAAACTTCTTTGTCGACCAATAAAAATCACATTTTGTTTCTCAGTGTTCTGTTTTGGTTTTTGTTTGGTTTTTCTTCAGTTTCTGCTCATGCATCAGGTAGAAGGAGCTGCCCAGGATGTTGCAGTGCTTTTAAGTTTCCTACGTTAATATTTCATATGCTTAATTTAGGAAAAATAACTTGGTTTTTTTGCCATCATATCTGCATTGTTCATCTTTCAACTTCATTAGATGTCCTTTAGCTGTCCAGCTAAATCTTGTCAGAATCCCATCTTTGAAAGCTATTGAATATGCTCATCACTCCTTCACCTAGATTATTAAAAGTTCTTTTATTCTTTTCATGTGCAAGTACACGCTCTCCATCCATACTTTCTATTTTCAGAAGCTTTTAAAAGGAAACTAGAACTAGAATCTTTGTCTTTTTATACAAATGATCTCACAAAATGCTGTCCTGGTGATAACATGCATTTTTCAATGATTTGATTTGACTAGAAGCATATTCCCTCTTTCAAAGCTTAGAATAAGAGTCTGCAGAGTAAAAATGTAAAGAAAGCTATGGAATCTGTTCTCTTCATTCTGGTAAGTGTCTGTATCTGTCAGTGAGCTTGGACTTAGTAAAGAGCTGTTAATTCTAGGAAAAGAAATCTGTCTGACATACTTAAGCATTTTTCTCCCACAAGCAGTGATATATGAATTTTTCCAATCTTCCTTATCCTGTACGGAGTACAGCCAGCCTAAATTTAACAGCTGCTGTTGTTTGCTGTTCTGATTTCCAGGAATCCATAAATATGCATTTTTAATTACTGAAAGTAATATTGCCTGGATATGTTAGTTACACAAAATATGTTTAAGCAATATTGGGGAGTAAAGACACCCTGAATTTTGACCTTTTATGAGCCAGTAATACTTTATGGGGAATATCCTCTGCTTTAAAAATCCTATTTTAATGCTTTTATAAAGCTTTGATCCTATCTACCAAAAGACTACTTATTCCTACAAGTCACTGGAGAAAAAAATGCTAATACATGACTACATACTTAGACTAGTGAAAGGAACTTCTACATTGTTTTCCTTCTCCTTCCCATCTCCTCTGTCTTACTGGTTCATTAGGAACTGAAGGAAAGATAGGCTGGAACTATGGAAAGGGAAGAAAAGCCAGAATTTAATTGGACTTTACTTGATTTAAAGTCCCTGTAAGTGAAGAACAAGGAAAAGGGTCTTCTGCAGTTTATATTATTTGGAAGAGTCAGCTGGGTTTCTTTTGAGCATAGAATAGGTATACATGGGAAGTTATACAAGGACAGCTATGACTTGGAAGTCTGTCTTCAATAAAGCAGGTAAGGAGCACTAGCAAACAAACAAATGCTTTAGCTCTGTAAAAACAATTGGTCTTTCAAAAGTCTATTGGAAATATTTTCTTTATATCATAGTGATACAAAACCAACAGGTCAAAGATTTCTGTTGAAAAAGCTTGTAGATCTTTTATTCTCCACTTGTTCAAAGCAACTTATTTTACATCACATTGTTAAAAGGAAGAGCAAAACAAAAAGTCACAGTGCAATGAGGGTCTTACGTTGTAGATCTACAATCCATTTGAAATCTTAAAGCATTACAATTTGAGAATCCCTCATAAGAGGCATTTCACTTGCTTAATCAGCTGTTTTCTGGTGAATGTTTCTTAGGGCTTGTTGAGAGTTTCTGTAGTAAAGCTGGAAATGCGGATAATGTTCTTTTGAAACAGGACAGTAGGGTAACTGAGAAAAGGAATCCATTTATTCGTCTTTGGCTCTGATTTAAATGCCAAAGCTTATTTAATCCAATAGAAAAAAGCTAGTAGTGTTACCAAAGCCACCAATGCTCCCAAAATTCTATCACATCCAGAGTTGTTCTAGTGTTTGCCTCGTATCAACAAGAATATCAATAACAATATAAAAACTAGCTAGCAGTATATAAATAATAGAAATGGGCTTACTTCTTTCTGCCATCCCCCTGTCATATACTTAAATGCAGATGCACACCCCACCCCAAATAATTTTTCATTAAGTATCACCCAGGAGGTCCCAATCTGAGACCTTTTCTTCGTATGTGTATATTTAATAGCAGAGGACACTTTTCTCCACTGGAGTCATGTAATTATTATGAGTCTATTCAAAAGCTTCTTGCAAATAACAGAATTGTTCTTTGCCGCAGTGATGAAGTTGAAGTATTGTGACAGGGGGAGAAAGCACTGAGCAGACAGCTGACTGGTGGTTATCACAGTCTTTACGTCTGACATGTGTTTACTGGCAGCTTCAAGCATGTTAATGAGTTTTACCCTGTTTCTTGAAAGTGGCGAATCCATTCACTGATAGGCAGCCAGCCACTCTTCTGGTATCTTCTACAATGTAAAACAAAAAATAAATTGTTTCAATAACAGGATTTCACTTCCTACAGTGATGAAATTCTTTGTGAAATACAGTGTGCCTGTATCTTCCTGGGTTGATCTCCTTAAGGATGATCCCAGAAGTATAACATCCTCCTGTTACTATGATTTTTCACAAATTATGCCAGATTGCTTAGTTGGCTTTTTTAAAATCAAATACACCCCTGGATTATGTCTAAGAAATCAGGAAGGGATGGCAAGAGACTGGCATGCCTGAGTTGACACCTTCTGGTCATACTAGAGGGCAAGAAGGAAATGTACAGGCAGTAGAAACAGGGACAGATATCCTGGGAAGATTATAAAGATGTTTGCCTGGTTGTGTAGAGATGGGGTCAGGAAGGCCAAGGCACAGCTGGAGATGATCTTGGCAAGGGATGCAAAGAAGAATAAGAGCTTCGATAGATAGGTCAGTCAGCAAAGGAACATCAAAGCAAGTATATACCCACGTGGTGAACGCAACTGGCAAACTGGTAGCAATAGATGATAAGGCAGCTGAGGTGCTCAACAACTTTTTTTGCTTCAGCCTTCACTGGCAATCCCTCTTTCCACACCTCTTGAGTGGATGGACCTCTAGGCTGGGACATGGGGAAGCAAAGTCTCTCTTCTACTGTAGGAAAAAAATCAAGTTTGAGAACACCTGAGGAACCTGAGCATAAGTGTCTTGGACATGATAAGGTGCATCCCAGAGGCTTGAGGGAACTGGCTGGCACAACTACCAAACCACACTCCATGATATTTGAAGAGTCATGGCAGTCAGGTGAAAACCCTGGTGACTGGAAATAAGGGAAACATCTATTTTTAAAAAGGATAGAAAAGAAAACCATTGGAACTACTCACCTGTCAACCTCATCTGTGTCTGGAGGATCATGGAACAGATCCTTCTAGAAGCTATGCTAAGGCACATGTGAGACAGGGAGATGATTCAAGACAGCTGACATGCCTTAACCAAGGGCAAATCCATAGTGGCCTTCTATGATGGATTGATTGTATCAGTGCACAAGGAAAGAGCTACAGAGTTCTGTGAGGCCTCTGACATGACCCCTCACAACATCCTCATTTTAAATTGGCGAGATGGATTTGATGGATGGACTGTCTGGTGGATAAGGAATTGGTTGGATGATCACATCCAGAGTGTAGTGGTCAACAGCTCAGTGTCAATAGCTGGATAGAGATCAGTGACGAGTGATGCCCTTCAGGCATCCATACTGGGACCAGCACTATTTAATATCTTTGCTAGTGACAAACAGTGGGATCAGGTGCATCCTCAGAAGACTTGCAGATGACATCGAGCTCAGTGTGTGGTTCTTTCTTGTGCAATTCCAGCTTTCTTGCAAGCAGAGCATGAGCTTGAAAAGTCCTTGACAGTGTAAATGCTACTTACACTGATTTTTTTAGTTGTTGCTATTACCAACATTGTTCCAGATCCAAAACACAGCATTACACCAGCTACTAGAAAGAAAATTAACTCTATCCCAGTCAAAACTAGGACAACTGCCCTTGTCTTTTCCAGCTTTTCTTCTTATTTTCAGTATACCAGCATGGATAGTTACATTGTAAAACGTTCTAGCCACTAAAAGGCTAAAATGGATTGACTTGGAGGGTAGGTTGCAAGGTGTATGAAGGGTCCTTAGCCCTCTTATCAAGTTAAAATTGCCTTCTATGTGTTTCTTTCAGATCCTCCCACTGACAGTATTTACACAGCTCTTGTCCTGTTCTATGAAGTATTTTAAGGAGCTTTTTTTCTAAACCATTTTGCGTCTACAGGATTTACATCCCCGATAATACCATTTTGTCTGTGCCACATCCAGAGATTTTCAGTCCCTACAATGAAATTGTTTTAAGAGCTGTTCTAGTCATGTTTAGGGTATAAAACAAAGCAACTCATTAGCTTGTATTTTACAGACATGTAAATGAACAGGAACTTTCTCTAAACAAAATAATGTTTTCTGCTCCTTTTCAATTCACGGTTCTAAAGGACCTATAATTCTGAGCAAAGCTTTCAAAAAAGCAGTTCCTAACAAAAGCTCCTAGTGAGTTCTGTGTAATTATTTTTAAATTAGTGGCTGCTGTCAGGACAGTTTAGATTTGCACACTGAAAGCTATAACTATCAGAGATGCTGTCTTGTTCAAATACAATCACGCTGTGTTTTGTTACAGTACTAAATAATCAATTTGGAATTTATTTCACTAGAAGGCTTTTTGAGGATAGCTGGCAAACTAAAATTCTCTTTTCTTTCTAACAAAGGCAGCTACCTTTGATCTTTGACAGCTATCTTCAGCTTGAAAACCTTGTTCCGTATTAATATGCTACAAGAAACTCTGCAGCTCTAAATGTGGTTGGAATATTAGAAAAGCCTTGTTATAATATCTGTGTTGCAGTTGTAACTCAGCTTCCTCGGTGTATGTTTAAAAACAGTTCTGTGATGAAGGATCATTACTTTGACACTATGGTACAAATGTTTCTAGAAAAATAAAAGAACAAACAAAACATTAACACGAATGTTCTGACGTTTGTCCTGATCTGACCTTCTCCTTGCTGCTTATTGCCTGTGTTGCCCCTGTCCCCTGAGGTTCAATGGGAGCATTCAAGTCTCTGTGAGGTGGGGACAGCTGGCATGCAGGTCCTATAGCTAGGGGGACACCCTGTGCGTAACAGCAGACCAGCACTTGTGTGCAGGTCCTGAATAGGAATGATGCAGCCCCCTGCCTGTGAAGGGAAGGAAGCCTGCAGAGCCAACTGATAATGAACTGCATGGCAGAGATAATAGGACCCCTGAGCATCCGTTGTCATCTCCAACCTGCAAATCACTCCTGGCTCTTTTCTCTTTACTGGTTATTTAAAATTTGTGGTTTATAGTTGGCAGGCTCAGGAAGGCTGACCTCCATTAGCTAAGTGTGTCCTCCAGCAATCTGTCTTGTGGTTGTTTTGCAACTTTAATTGGCCTTTCCTCCTGCTCCTTGTAATTGCTTCTTTCATGTAATTGATGCTGATCAGGTCTCTGTCCTCCACTCCCATTCAACCCTTGGACAGTTTGTTGCTAGTTGAACTCATGAAGCTTATTCTGCTCTTGAGCCGGACATTTGAGCTGTAGTGTGCCTGGTTAGCACCTACATCTGGGGCAAGAAGAGTTTGGAGTTTTTCTTCTCTCAGGCTATAAATAGTGCTTTCAAGATATTTTTGCCCAGTCAAAGCTGAAACATATTGTCAGGACTGTAGGAAGAGGCAGGTACTGCCGATGCTGTGCTGCACACATTTTGATTTAGCAGCCCAGACATTTCAATTCAGCACCTTTCACATACAGTTAAATTCACTTATGGAGTAAATGTCCCTGTGGAATATGCACTTAACGTTTGTGCTGCACAGGGAAGTTAACGCCGCATAATGATCCACATCACTGCAGCTTTACAGGGTTTTTTTGTTAAATTCTATGGAACTTCCGTTTCCACATAGCTCTAGCCCTCACTTCAAAGTAGAAGCTTAGTGGGAGCAATTCAGTCTTTAGCTTTTAATATTTAAAAAACTGATTTTGATTAGCCAAATAGGTTGAATAATAGGGTGCTAACTAAGTAGTGCCAAAGTGTTGGGGTTAATGGGTCACTTCTGTAATTAGGACGGAATATATTGACACTCTTTTTCAACACACTACGTTATTGTCTGAAGTAAGAACAGCTTCCCTAGATACACTCTTTGATCTTCACCGTTCTTCTATTCTTCTAAGAGACAGCTTATTACTCCCTACTCTCACGAGGACCAACACCAATGACTTTTTTTCCTCTTTGTTTTTTGTCATTTCACATCACACCTACAACAACCTTCTGCCTTATGGTTGGTTGTAATATGCTAACCTCATTTTATTGGGATAGTGGCTAGAAAGCAGCTGCGCCAAGATAAGCAGCTTTTTAAGCAGTGAAATGCTTCCAGTAGCACCCAACTACAACACATCGCTGCTTTAATTTGCTTTTCTCCAGCTTCTGTTGACTCAGACCATAACCCATGTATCTAGAAGTGCCCGTTGCATCTAAGGAGACCAAAGTGATTTAGCTTTTCAAAACGGGTTTAATAATCTCAGTGTGTGTGGTTCAGCATTCTGTAGTCTTTTCTTACCCAGAAAACTATATGTCAGTCCTAGACGAAGCTGGCTTTTGTAACGGGGTTTGACCTTATAATGGTCAACAGTGTTACTAACTGGATGTTGACATCCACATGTTCATTGCACAGTCGAGAAGCCCTGGTGAATTCAGAAAGCTTAAAGGAACTGTGACAACAGGAGTTGGGGGATAGCGATGCTCCCTAAGAACAGGCTCCCTCTTTTTTTTTTTTTCCCCCTTATAATGCTTTCAAATGTTCTAGATCTTTTATGCCACACAACTTCATTACAGGTAGAGGAAAATTTGTCACCTTAAAGTTGAACATCATTTTTGATATTGGTTTTACTTATTCCTGTACCAAGCTTCATGCTGAAAATAACCATTGGATGTTTTCACCGAAACAGAGTTAGAGAGGAGAACTTCGTATTTCTCAATATGGAGATAAGCTGGAATAAGTCTGTTGCTTTTTTTATCATGTTTAAAGACTCATCATATCTGATTGAGATTCAATCCTATAGGCATGTCTTCAACCAGTAATTACGAACTGATGTACTGTACTAAGATGTGCCTCTCTTGTTTCTCTAAATTCCTTACATTTGATTAAATATGAGACTTTAAAAACTCAGTAAACATATACTTCAGAGAGATTTGTGTTGTGCAGATACTTTAGCTGAGATACCATTTGTACTCAGCACAGTCTACCTCAGGACTCAGATATTGAGCAGGACTTTCCCTTTCAGTGCTACTTATGGCTGTAATTGCCTGTCTTAAGCAAAAACAAGATGATTTAATCTGTCAGAATTATCTTTCTGATATACTGGCTAAGGCAAAGATCCCCCAGAAAACTGGTGTATATTCTTACAGGCGATTGTGTAATAGCCATTGCAATAAATTAAAAGCTCAGTTAAAAGGAGGATGAATACTTTATAGAGGAAGTTGGAATTGTTTTTTACTGGGAGAGGGACAGCAAAAGAATGCTCTTAGTTTCATACAGGCAGTCTCAGATTTTAAGGAATTTCTGTTAAAGATTGAAGCAGTGGGATTTCTACATTGAGGAAGTTAAAATGATTAAGATATCCCCAGAGCAATATATTGAGAGTGTAATAATTTTCTAAATTTGGATTCAAATATATTTGTCTAAGCTCTATTATGATTTTCTTTCCTTTATCCTTTCCAGAGTGAAGTTTGCTTTCCAAATCTATTTTCATTTTTCCAGTCAGCAATGTTCTGATAAGGCTTTCTGATTGATTTTTACAACCCTGTTGTAAACTTTTTGATCATAAGAGCCTTTACTTATGATATGTTCATACAAATACTGTGCTAAAGAATTGTTAGGAGCATGGATTTAAGTTCTTAACATTCCAGTGTATTTATCTGAACTGTGTAAGTCAAATATGTATGGTTTTCTTATGTTTTGCTTGCCAGTAGCAATCTGTGTGAGTGAAGTATGTGTGAGTGCACATCCAGACACAAGGGCAAATTTAAACCAAACATGGTATTTTTGTAAAGATTAGAAAATGTCAGACAGGTCACATACTTTGAGAAAAGCAACCTGCTGTTATATCTGCCTGATATATACTGTACTTTACCTTCTTTCTGATTAAGTTTCCAGTCTATTTCAGTTATTTCCCTTCCATATAAAACATTGTTTTTCTTTATAGAGTGTGAGAGACTTAGTCTCCTCTTGAATTTAATTTGCCTTGAATGATAATGGAGAAAATCTGGCATTTCTTTTAATAACATGACCTACGTGTCTTGATTTGCTTTGAGACATTGAAAACAGAGCAGATCTTCCTGAATGGATGTAGACCAGGACAAAATTCATATGAACTGTCCTCTCATGACACTGATTAAACCTCTGTCAAGGTTCAGTAAGAGGAGAACAGGGTAGTATTTGTGAAAGTACTTTCTACTCCTCTCTTTTTCTGTCTCTGTGATTTGATTTCTTCTGGCAATTAAAAGGGTGAAACTCAATGTGTTTGGATTTTTTAAAAGAACTTTAAATGCGGCATTTTTTTTAGAAATCCTTTTCTTTTTTTTCTTTTTCTTCTTTTTTTTCCTTTTTTTTTTTTTTTAATAGGTGCATAGAATGGTTTGGATTGAAAGGTACCTTTAAATATCATATTTAAAGATCATCACTCCTGCCCCTCCCCATGGACAGGGACACCCTCTGCCAGACTAGGCTGCCCAAAGCCTCATCCAACCTGGTCTTGAACACTGCCAGGGAGGAAGGAGCCACAGTTTCCCTGGGCAATGTCTTCCACTGTCCTTTTCATTTAAATCCTGTACAGTTTACTCTGTTTAAAAAGGGGGAAAAAATTAAGGTTTTCACTCAGTTTCACCTGAACTAGATCATGAAATTTTTGGTGGAAATGGTTATTTGGTTATGTTTCTGTAAAGATCCCTTGGAAAATGGAAGTAATTCCTTGCTCATAAATAAAATGACTGTATGTAGCACAAATGCACATAGGATTCAAGTTACTCTTTAAAGAGAAATTGCTGTAACAAGTTGTTAGCTAAAATCAGTTGTATAGCAAAGCTTGTCTCTGATTACTGTGTGTTTGTCATTTTTCTGGAACGTATGACTCTCTTAAGAGCCCAACTGCCAGCACCAACTAGAGCCCATCCCAGTATAAACATATGCTAAATAAGGACCCAATATATCACATGCTCTTTGGTAGCTATGCTGTACTGGCTTCTAAAACTTTTATAATAAAATATTGCTTCAAAGGGGAAAGAATCAGGATCTAGTGGCTCTAAGAGCAATTTTAGGATTTGAGTAATTGTAAGAACAGTTTTACTGATTCAGACCGAGAGTCTATGTACAGTGATGTAAACAGACACCTAAGGAGGAAGAGTTAAGAACTGAACATGCATATATGCATGTATGGTAATTACCCCCTGATGCTCTCCCAGCCTCCAGCTATTTTCAGTTCAAGGGATTTCCCGAGGTACTTGTGATAGTCTGTTTCATATCCTTTAGTTGATTTTTCTCCTGACTTCTCCCCTTGAACCCTTATACATTTCTCACATTAACAGCATCCTTTGGAAAGGTTTTGGCTTGAGTTTAGTGTTTGTTTCGGGGTTGCTTTTGTTTGTTGGTGGGTTTTTTTAATCATAGAATCACAGAATGTGTAAGGTTGGAAGGGACCTTTAGTGGTCATCTAGTCCAACCCCCCTGAAGTAAGCAGGGACATCTGCATTAGATCACGTTGCTCAGAGCCCCATCAAGCCTGACCTTGAATATCTCCAGGAATGGGCTCCCCACTACCTCTCTGGACAACCTGTTCCAGTGATCTACCGCCCTCATATTGAAGAATTTTTTCCTAATGTCCAACCTAAATCTCCCCTTTTCTAGTTTAAAACTGTTACCATGTCCTATTGCTATATGCCCTCATTTCCCAGCTTTCTTATAGGCACCTTTCAGGTACTGGAAGGCCACTATAAGGTTCCCCTAGAGCCTTCTCTTCTCTGAGCTGAACAAGTCCCAACTCAGCCTGTCTTCATAGGAGAGGTGCTCTAACCCTTTGATCATTTTTGTGGCCCTCTTTTTTTGGGTTTTTTGGGGGGTTTTTTGTTGGTTGGTTGGTTTGGTTTGGGTTTTTGGGGGGTTGGTTTTTTTAGGGGGGGTGGATTTACAAGTCTTGCTATCCATTACCTGAATAATTCACCTTTTGTTTATTTTTGAACCTGGTTCCGACTGGGAGCCAGAGATTGATTCAATGATTTCACGTGCTTATTAGTAATTCATACAAAACTCCTAAGTCAATACAATCTTGGTATTTGTTTCTGTTCTGTGTAGATGTACTCTAGTCTAGGTCCATGATTGTTTCAGAACATAATTGGTAATAATGCAGTTGCAGATTTTTTCCCCCTCATTTTATGGGCATGGATCTTGAGGGCTTGATGGTATTGCAGTTTCTTCTTGTACCTTTTTTTTTCTTTGGGGGGGGGGGGGGGTTTTTTCTTTTGTCAATGCTTTAGATTGTGGTTTGGAGAAATCATTTAATTATTTTGTATAAAGTGATGGAATGATGTTATAAAAATATTAGAAGACTTGTAGCAATATCGTTCTTTCTGGTACTTAAAAATCACTGGAGAGTTGCATGCAGTAAAATAAACATGAGAGATGTGAAACATGAGAGTATCCTGAAAAGTTCGAGCAGGTTAAATTGTGCTTGTGCATCAAAATGAAACAAGAAATTGGAAGATGCAGTAATTATTTGTCAGTTACATATCTTATAATTAATTTTTCCCACTGTATAAGTATCCATCTTGTTTGACTTCTAAGTGGTACACCAGTAAACACACCAGACTGTTATATTTAATTTGTTTCAGCAGTGCTCAGTGAGATTCTACTTTATTAAGAGTGGATATTCCCATTATGCTAAATTAGTCTTTCACTAGATGAAAGCTTATATTCTCAATTTCTTTTTCCACAAAAACTAGAAATTAGTATTGTAGAAGATGCACTTAATTATCATGCTATTTGTCCTTTTATTTTTTCTACCATTTCACAAGGGGAGTTCAGTTGCTTCCAAGTCATTCTGATAATGTTTGTCCAGGGCTAGATTAGTTTACGCATTTTAGAAAGATTTAGCATCTTGCCATAAAACAGAGGCTTCCTTACCATGCCACTCCAGTCATCAATAGTACTGCTTCTCTCCCAGCTCCCCCTGCAACTACCAAAATACCTTTGTTCCTCTCATCAGCTATAAACTTTGTGATTTGTGTCAACTGAAACTAAACTAAAATTGCCATTGATCTCATCAAGAAGATCTGGTTACGGTCTGACAGACTACTTAGCATGTTAATGTACGAACATGCAAGGAATTTAAACATGCTAGCAGTATTGAATAACTTATACATCTATGTAACATGGATTTATAGTTTGAATGTGTTGATGAAGACTAACTTGTCAGAAGCCTTTCCAACAGGCAAAAAATAAATTAACTAGGCTAACTTTTGCTAGAAAACTTTGGAACATACTGTCAGGATAAAATACATTGAGATCTTTTAGATCAGAAAGACAGATTTGAATGCTAGCAATGTGGGAAGCCTGCCCTTCAAATGGAAGGAACACCAGTCTCTTGTTTCCTGCTTTTTTGAAGTGATATACTTTCTTTTGAGAACATATAAAAAAGTTGTAATTGGTTCTTCAAGGAGACATTAAACAAAGAAATGTAAAGATTACATATGAAACACCCCCAAAAAATAAATATTGCTTAGTCTGAAAGAGGAATTACATGAGATAAAACCAGACCCAACTTTCGGTGTAGCAGGAGATGCCACTGTAAAGACCAAATATAGCTAAAACATAAGTGAAAGCCTGGGGAGTTGGTTTAGTATGACAGATAATCTCTTGGGTTTTTAAAAGGATTGAAACTCTGTCAGTTTTCTTGGTTTATGGAAACAATTGTCATTATTTAAACTGAACATCCTGATAAATTGTGGGTGTGATACTACCCCTTGTTTGGGAGAGAAGATGGAAGTCTACTAAAGTACTAAAACCAATAAGTAATCAAGTTGAGCTGACTTTTCCATGCTTTATGGGTTTTTCATTTTGTTTTTAACAGGCGAAATGAGGAATGATTTATATATCACTGTAGAAAGAGGAGAATTTGAGAAAGGAGGGAAGAGTGTGGCCAGAAATGTAGAAGTGACTATGCATGTCGTGGACAGCAATGGTCAAATTTTAAAGGTATGTTCCTTGCATGTTTTTCTTTGCTGTAGTTAATTTTTATACACTTTTTTAGATGTAAATCATCACTGGCATGGTTTCAGGGTTGCAAAATTTCTTTGGAAAGTCTGTGTTTATCTTTTGCTGTCTTTAGATATTCAAAGAATTTCTAGTTTCCTTAAAACCTCTAGAGAGCACATCTTTGGTTTATATTTCTGTGATAAACTATGTGATTCAGATAAACACCTATAATTGCCAACCAAACAATTAATGATTCCATTAAAATGCTGGAAAATGTTGAAGCAAGATCAAGTTTTGGAGAATTTTTTATTTCATCATAATTCTTCTTAATAGGTAGGAATTTCCTCATGTGAAACCAAACATGTTTTGATCACTTTCAATTTTCTGTCTGATTTTAATAAATCAGAGGCCCTCGATGCATGTTCTTTCTTCAGATTTGATTGCATGCTGCTAGTGATATTTTACAGATGCTGGTTTATATATTAACTATTAATAGATGACTGTTTCTCAGATGTTTTTTCTGTAGCAAATGTTTTCTATTCACCTTCAATGTTTTCCATACGTATTTATCATCTTTTTATTTTCCTTTTATTTGAAAGGAAATGCATGTTCTGCATTTCCCTAGGTTTGCCCAGGTCAGGACTTAGACAAATCCATTTGCCTACTTTGCTATTGAGACACTATCATGAGTGTTGCAAAATCAACCAATATTTTGCTGCTTCCTAACCAGGGAATCTAGATTTCTTTTTCTTTTTTTTCATGCTGTGACACATCACTGCTAACAGCAGGTTTACAGGCTTATTTCAGAGGACTAAAGGTCTTAAGCCTGAACTTTCTTGTCTCAGTTAAATTCTTGTTTGTTGCTTAGGCATAACACTGGATGGACCATGCTGTGTCATGGGACTCTTATCACATTTGTTGCCTAAGCCTTCCTGATCGCCCAGGTCCCCCTATATAATACTGTGATTCTCACTGGTGTAGGTGATTCTTGCCTTTTTTTTTTTCTAATCAGCAAACATTAACAAAAGGCTACTATTTCTGTAGGCTTAAAGATGCCGAGTCTTACATCACATGTAGCATTTATAATATGAATGAAAATATTAAATAGTATTCTTTGTAAGAACAGTCCTTGATGACATTTGACCAGTGACTAATCTGCCTTTAATCTCAATCTCATTAATCAATATTGTTTTCTTTATCAGGATTTTATCTCATTTGGCTCCGGAGAGCCACCGGCCAGCGAGTACCATTCCTTTGTCCTCTATCATAACAATGGTCCCAGATGGGCTGAGCTGCTGAAACTTCCCATTCCTGTGGATAAATTCAGAGGAGCTCACATCCGTTGTGAATTCCGGCACTGCTCCAGTAAGCGCTGCTCATGACTTCTGCTAGGCCGTTCCTTTGCAGCTGCAGTCTCAGCACATGGGTTTCTGTAATACCTCAGGAGAAAGACAGCTGCATGAACTTTCTCTGTAACACTTTCATGACACAGCTTCTCAGGCTTGTAGCTCTGCTACAATACCTAATAGCCTAAATACCAAGAGAAAACCAGTCTAGTTTTATTAAGTACAATAAATAGACAATATTGCAGCTACAAATATGAAGAGAATTTCAGGAAAATTCAAAATGAAAATTTAGAATTTGCCCAATGAATTATCCAAAATGACACCTGTTCCTTAGCACATTAAACTGAGGCCATTGTTTGAATCTTGGTAATATAGATATGGCAAGATTTGATTATTTAGACTGCCTTTGTGGAAAGTGGCACACGGTAAGTTATGAACCCAAAATCTAAGTAGTCTATAAACTTCAAAATGTAAGGAACAGGTAATATAGGAAGAAAATTGATTTATTTTTTAAGATTTATTTTATAAGCTATGAAGTAATAAAGGAAGCCCATCAGTGGTATCTTTCAAGCAGATGATGCATTTTTGCATCATCTTTCCCATACAGTACAAGTGGGTTATTTTTGTTATCATTGCCTACACTGCCCCAGCTGTGCTAAAGCCAGACTCAAAAGTCATATCTACACACGTTTGATTGGTTTTCAAGTGTTCAGCATCTGTACTCACTGGCTTTGGCAAAATCTGTGTTATCTCAGTGCTTTGTAGTCTGCTTTACCTTTAAGTGGTAGCTGAGTTTTGGAATTTGAACTTAACCTGTTCAAACTTGGATGCTTATCTGCTGTACAACATTCACGTAAAGAATAGTGGCATCTTCACTTACATCTCTTGAGGCACATGCCTTATTTGAAAACAAAAAATGAAGTGTAACCCAAGGCTGACCTAAAATGGAGACCAGCAAGTATTATATGGTTTAGTTGTCATAAAACCCCTTTTCTCTTCATGTTGGGCTGGCTGGGTCAAATTTTTTTCAGTTTCTTGGCATTCTATATATTGCAAAGGCTACATATTTGGTGGCTTCCATTATTTGTTGTTACTAAATATCGATTCATTCCAGAATGCTTGTTTCTGATTTACAGTGAGATGAAAGAAACCATTACAGGAGACAATGGACAAATCTGTAAAGAAATTTAAGAAAATCTTAGTCTGATGAGCTACAAATAGCTTCCAGTATACTTTCTTGTGTTGTATTCTATCCATTTATTTTGCCTAAATGTGTATTAACTTGAAGTGCTGCTATTTACCAATGTATTTCAGCGAAAGAAAAGGGTGAGAAGAAGTTGTTTGGCTTTTCTTTCGTGCCCCTGATGCAGGAAAATGGGAGGACTCTGCCAGATGGCACCCATGAACTCATTGTACACAAGGTAATTTGAATTAATAATCATTAGGTGTAGTGATTTTTTTTGCAACATACTTGAAATGCCCAGAAACATTAGCTTGAGGAAGTCCATATTCATTATCAATTAAATGACAATCTTGTCACAATTAAAATATCCATTGCTGATTGTTTAATATTAATCTCGTTACAAATGGCAATTGAATCTAGGGAGGTGTTCTGGTGCACGTATTTGACAAAGTCTCGCTATTCTAGTACATTGTATTTAGAATGGATTTCACAAAGTTAAGTTTAATTACAACACACGAAGTGAACCCCATGATACCTTCTTAACTGAATTACTGAAGGTGGAAAGTCAAGCAAGCTCATTTATGCAGATCTACTCAGTGTCACATTATTAGAGATGTTTCTGTTTCCTGGAACTTTTGTTCCCACATTTAACAACTACCTCTTTGTTCAGAGAATTTAATATGCCCCCCTGAAAAATTTTAGATTTTAGATATTTGTTTGACATAAATTGTGCAAATTTCTTAGAATTCAATGTCAGAGACGAAGCTATGATCCAAGTTGCAAGAGGAATAATGAAAATTCTTCAAATATTCAGAATATTCAGAGACTAATAACTCAGATAATTTAGGAATTCGGTGTCCTTTGTTTTATGCATTATGGTTATTTTAACCAATTATTTTTTTCACAGTGTGAAGAAAACACAAACCTTCAGGATTCTGGTCGCTACCTCAAACTCCCCTTTTCAAAGGGACTTTTCCTAGGAAACAACAGCCAAGCAGTCAAAACCACTAAAGAGTCCTTCTGGATTACGTCCTTTCTCTGTTCCACTAAACTCACGCAAAATGGTAGGATATGTTGATTATTTAAAACATGATGGATTCAAACGAGTGTGATAGCTAGCCTGTTCCGTGCCAAGCGAGCATGGATGTACTCAAAAATAGCTTATGTTCTATCCGTTTTACAAACTGGTTTTCTTCATAATTTTTTATATCCAGATGGAAACCAACACAGCATGATAAAACACTGATTTTAAGTAGTTCAAGAATGCTTTTGAGATTAACGTGATACTGGAATCAAATGCAGCACTCTTGGAATCAACTAGCAAAACCCAGCTGCTTTTAAAAAACCCTCTTAATCTGTTTGTTGTAGAGCTTTTATGAAATACTTGTTGCAGGCTTTAGTCTGCAGCAGTTTGGTTTTAATTAGGCACATGTTGCTTTTCTGTTGTATCACTTCTCTTCCTTAAAACCAACAAACATGTAATATTACTTAAAACAATTTATGCACTGGATATAAGGAGCAGCAGATAGAAATACATGTGTTTGTGCTCTCTACTGTTGCTCTGTAGAAAATTCTTCATTTTCTTGTGTATATACCATATTAGCTACAGCTTGTAACTGAAACAGTTACCCAGAAATTTCTAAATATTGTGTGTGTGCGTGTGTTTGGTAATGTATTTGTGACTGTACCTTGATATCCCCACAGTTTTACAGTACTTTTTCCTGTGTTGCTTGTCATAATTTTAAGATCTTGCTTAACACTCTCGTGTGTGAATGACTGTCTTTACCCTTCCAATATGTATGATGATAAAATGGCTAATTGCATGTAAATGGATTATAGGTGTTTAACAACATCTAGAGCAGCTTTTAAAATTGAAACAATCACTTTAATTTTCACCATTTAGTCGCAAGTGTCCGAAATAGGACTATGGGAAAATAGTAAGTGGCCTGTTTCACTGTGCACATCCATACCGTATTCTCGTAGCAATTAGCTTCAGAGTAATAAAAGTTAGCCAATAAAAGATTTTCCCAAAGGTTGCTAATAGGCAATCAGAGACTAAGTTTGCTTCAGTTAAAGGCCTTGATTTAGGAAATCACATGAATTTCCTGGTACTTACACATGCATGATAGTGCTGCACAGAACTTAAGTGTCTCACTGATAAATAGTTGTGGCATTGTCTGGGGTTATAATACTAATTTATGTTCACAGTAGAGGAGTTATTTTGTACTTAATGTAAATAGATGTGCGACATAGGGGATAAAATTACCTTTTTTTTAAAAAACCATATTTTGAGTAAGAGGGTGTAGAATATCTGAATAATATTGATCACCTTTTCAGCTCTGAAAGAGTTAACAATTATTTCAGCAGTACTTCAGAGGGTGGAAATATTTTCAATAGACAGGCTCATATTTTCTCCAAGGATCTTCTTTGGGAAGTTCATCTTGGTGAGTTTCCAAATCCCCATTCTTTTAAACAAAAATTTGCCAAAACCTATTGCATGCTCAGAAAATGAACATAGAGCAAAGCATGTGGATATTTGGTCATGTGAGCATTACTTCAGTTATCCCTGAGAGAATGGAGCGTGCTTGTTAAAAATACAAGATTAAAAAGATCTGTGTTTACTTTTCCAGTAAACATTTGTATTAGTATTTTTGAAAATTGCTGAATATATTTCTTAATCTGTTTATAAATTTGGAGATTTTTTTTCTGAAGTTTTCAAAGATTTGCCTGTGTCTGCAACCAACAATATCCAGCCTGCAAATAACCTGAAAATTATGCTATTGGTCTGGCCGTGGGGTGGGGGTCACCCCAGACCCAGACTTGTAAAGGGTGTGACTGAATTAGGCCACAGCTTTACTATCTTGCCGGGAAATTTTACTTGGCTGTCATTCTCTCATTGATTGGTCCCACATGCCATCAGCTCTCATGCATATTAAAATTATGGGGACAGGGGAAAGGAAGCTGACTCCCAGTTGTTGAGATCCATAACTTCCTTACCCCAGGCACCTTGGAGGAGTTTTTAGGATTATTTCCAAACAAGTATTAGAGACCTTCTAATGAGGGGAGTCTGTGTATTCATCAGCATCTCATAAGAATGCGTGCTTATCTAAGGTATCTACTAGTTTGCTTTTCCTTAGCTTGACTTTTGATCCTGGATAATTAATTGTTTAATGTTAGCAAAAAAGTATTCCAGCTTTTATACATTACATTTTTAGCTGGATAGTTATATTTCGTTATCCTAAAAAAGCCCCCAAAAACCCGAAGACGGAACATAAAAGTTTTCTGCTGAGTAGTTATCAGTACATTCTTACTGAGTTTTTGACATATAGAAAGGTTCTCTCTCTGCCAGAGACTCAGGATCCATCCAGCAAGTCAGAATATTTTAGCAAGTTGGCATCCACATGTTTCTCAGCACTGATCAGCACATCCCCAGTAAGCAGCTGTTCGTCAGTAGAGCAACATACCTCATGTCTGTTGTAAGGCAGAGGTGTAATCCATCCATCTGCATTTAAAACCCACTAAACTGTGGTTAAGAAAACAAAAGTAACAGGGAGAAAGCAAAAGTAACAGGGAGAAAGCAAAAGTAACAAAGAGCAGCTTTCCAGAGTGACCCCAGTTTGGAGGGACTGTTGGAAACCACAGGAACAGCCTGATGTAGGCTGCCAGTTCTGGAATTGACTTTTGCCTTTTGAAGTGCAGTAGTGTGCTACACCAGCCCAGTCTCTGATGTCTCGGGGTTTATAGGAAAGAGATGGAAAGATCATCCCAAACCACTTCATCGTACATGTAATTCTAAACTTGTCAAAAACCTAGCACTTTGGATTTAAATTACAGACTTTGAGAAGCAAAGCATTTTGTTTGGTAGGAATAGTAGGCCCAGCGTAGCCTATTTTAAATGTACAAATCTGATTGTGATTAAGAGGAGGCATTTGAAATGTTTTCCTTCAACAAAATTTTATCAGCAGCTTTGACTTTTTTCCTTCTCCAAAACAATGTTTTCCTAGTGGACCTGTTTGGGGGGGAAATTTTATATCCTCATTTCTCTTAATACATGACACATCACTATCTCTTTCCTTTGTGAATCACATGTCAGATTTTCTACTTGTGTCATTTATGCTGGGGCTATTTGCTAATGTTATCTCAGCAATATCTTTCCTCCTTAACGTTTCCCTTGAAATAAGTGCTTTGAAGTGAGTGTCTTACATTTACTTTCTCCTTCTTTTTTAATCCTCCAACAAATCCCTAACATTGAGTCTCAACTATCTTCTATCTCCTGCAAACCTGTAAAGAAGTGTTTTTCCTGCTACGAACTGACAGCTTGAGCTAGTCTTGCTACTCAAGTTGAGGCTTTAACAGAATAAAGTGGAGAAGTCCATTTAATTATCCAAAAGACAAATGCAGTTCATTGGATTTGTAATGCTTGTTTCTTGAAAATTCCTGACAGAAAGAATAAGACCTATCATTTGACCTTAATCTTTGGGATGTGTCTCTGATGCACATGTGGGACTCTTCAGTGCTCTTAGTGCAGCTCAGGGATCTCATTTAATCCAAACCATTCCATACGAGCAAAACAAAAAAGAAATGTATGAACACACAAAACCAATTTGTGCCCACCAAAATTATTTAATGCAGCAAAGTATTAGTGGAATAGCATGTAGACTGTTTGCCATTACCACCTCTGGCAAGATTTGACTATAGGTGGAGATTTATTTAATGTTATTAAAGACTGAAATACTACTTTATTTCTTGTTGTGGGAGGTAGAGGAGCTTTCCTGGAGCAAACTGGGAAAGAAATGACACAAAGGTGCATGTGGCTCAAATGTTACTTGTGAGTGAAAACAGGCTGCAGTGCATAGCACCCAAATAACTGAACCAAGAGGAAAACTTGCTGTTAGCTTCTTAGTTCTATAAGTACTGAGAACATTTCAGAAGGATGGGATCCTTCTGCAGACCTGAGCGAGTGAGTCATGGGCAGAAAATGTGAGAAGTAACCCAAGAACCTGTAACAGAAGACAGAAAAATAACAGCAACATGTAGGAATTCATCAAGGGTCAGAATCAAGTTTATGGAACAAGTCATCCTAAGTGTCATTATGAGGCACACATAGGAATAACACGCTATCAGGCCCAGTCAGCATGAGTTCATGAAAGACAGGTCCTCTTGACCAACCTGAGCTCATATGATAAGATGACCCACTTAGTGGATGAGGGTAAAGCTATGAATGTTGTCTCTGTATTTTAGCAAAGGTTTTGACACCATTTCCCACAGTATTCTCCTAGAAACTGGCTGCTCTTGCCTTGGGTGGGTATACACTTTGCTGGGTAAAAAACTGTCTGGATGGGCAGGCCCAGAGAGTGGTATTGAATGGGGTTTAAATCCAGTTGGCAATCAGTCACCAGTGGTGTTCCTCAGGGCTCTGTGCTGGTCCCAGTTCTCTTTAATATCTTTACTGATGACCTGGACGAGGGGATCAAGTGCACCCTCAGTAAGTTCACAGATGACACTAAGTTAGGCAGGAGTGTTGATCTTCTTGAGGGTAGGAAGGCCCTGCAGAGGGATCTGGACAGGATGGGCCAAGGCCAGTGGCATGAGATTCAACAAAGCCAAGTGCCAGGTCTTGCATTTGGATCATGATAACCCCATGCCATGCTATAGGCTTGGGGAGGAGCAGCTGAAAAGTTGCTCGGCAGAGAAGAACTCAGGGGTGTTGATTAACAGCCAGCTGAATATGACCCAGCAAGTGTGCCCAGGTGGCCAAGAAGGCCAACAGCATCCTGGCCTGTGTTAAGAATAGTATGGTGAGTAAGACTTTAGAAGTAATTGTCCCCCTGTGCTCAGCTCTGGTGAGTCCATACTTTGAGTGCTGTGTTCAGTTTTGGGCCCCTGGCTACAGAAAAGTCATTGAGGTGCTGGAACATGTCCAGAGAAGGGTGATGAGGCTAGTGAGGGGACTGGAGAGTAATTGTTACAAGGACTGTCTGAGGGATCTGGGGTTGCTCAGTCTGGAGAAGAGGAGGTGGAGGGAGATCTAATTGCTATCTACAACTACCTGAAAGGAGGTTGTAGAGAGGCAGGGGCTGACCTTTTTTTCCTAGTGATGTGTAAGAAGGCAAGAGGAAATGGCATCAAATTAAGCCAGGGGAGGTTTAGATTGGACATTAGGAAAAACTTTTTCACAGAGAGAGTTGTTAGGCATTGTAACAGGCTGTGCAAGTAAGTGGTGGAATCTCCATCCCTGGAGCTATTTAAAAGACTGTTAGATGTGGTGCTGAAGGACGTGATTTAGTAGTGGATGGCAGTCTAGGGTGATGGTTGGACTCAAGGATCTAAAGGGTCCCTTCCAAGAAGGATGATTCTATGAGTCTATGAAAACTGCTGAAAAGCCAAGCCAAATTTGCAGTTCTTTGTTTTAACATATCAAATGGTATGGGACATGAAATTCCCAGTCTCATAGCGAGGTGCGTTTTTTTAGTACATCTCTGAAACTGAAAGCAATAACACATGACCTAAGAGTAATAAATATAGTACCTACATTTAAGACTGGTGGAAAAGAAGATAGGTTAACCAGGCATCACTCTCTGATTAATTTTATGCAAGTATTTACAAGAAATCATGGATAAAAAAATGGACACGTAACTAAATGGGATGTGCTGTAAGCTGTGTTTATCAAAGGCATCACAGAGTAATCTTCATAATCTTTTTTTAACTAATATTCTTCAGAGGAAACATAGCAGATCTAAACCATCTGGACTTCAAAACACACAACAGGGGAAATTAGAAAAGATACAGATTAGAATAAGAATTTTAAAACTGGTAAATAAAGACTTAAAAGGAGTTAGCAGGTTGTACTGTAGTGGTAGTAATTTCCTTCCTGAGTGGAAGGAAAATACTATTAGATCTGAAGAATTAGGCCTGGGATTGATCTTTTGTTTAAAGAGGTTGAAGGGGGAGGTGATAGAAGTTATTTCACTAAAACCTGAGACATTAGAGAGCTGGTAAATGAAAGTTGCGGCTGATAGGTAGTAGAAAGGGCTCATAAGTTGTGAGGGAGAAACTCAAAATATGATACAGGGCAAAGCAAGGTAACTGTGATCCAAATAATTTATAATAAAGAGTAGAAATCAGATGAAATCTAATGGTTCAAAAGGGAGGATCATACTTTAACTCAGTCTCTTGGGGAATCTGCTGTAGCCAGGGAGCTGAACGGTATTAAACCTGTTTGTGTCATTAGTATGATGTAACTAAAAAACCCCCAAATTCTGGAACGTGTATGTCAGATGTGTTTACAGCAGACGTACAAGCTTGCTAGTGAAAACAGGAGTGTAATCTCGCCTGTAATGTAGTTACCATTTTGGTCGAGGAAGCTGAAGGAAAAGGAGTGAAAACTGCAAGAAGTGCAATGGCACTCAAGAATGTTTTAGCTCTGAAGAGTTTTTTTTCCTAGAAGAGAGTGTGTTATAATAGAAGCTTATTAGGAAAGTAGCATCTTAGAAGTAACATGTTTGTTCTCTAAAAAACACGTAGGAAGCTGTGTATTTTAAATATGTTCAAACTAATAATTAAGAGACTATTTCTAGCAATCAGGTGATGGTTCGGGAAGGTATCCTTCAATGGGGTGAGAGACAGCAAAATAATTACTTTTCTTAAGATGGCAGTTGACAAATATCTGAACAAGGCTGCATGATGCAGTTGCCACAGGAGACAGATTTCAGTGACCTCAGAACCATGTTCTTATGTTTCTATTGGAGCAGTTATGGGATGGAATGAAAATTTATTCTTTGGCAGATCATATTAAAGCAAATCTTGAGTTGTTTTCTTTTGTTTTCATAATGTCAAGTTTTGCTGAGTGAACTGTAACAGTAGAATTTAAAAATCTGAAATGCTGCTTCGCTTCCAACTTTAATCTTGCATTTTGTTTTTACAGGAGATATGCTTGACCTTCTGAAATGGAGAACCCACCCAGACAAAATTGCAGGTTGCCTCTCAAAATTAAAAGAAATTGATGGTTCGGAAATAGTGAAGGTATGTACCATTATATCTGTTTAGATAATATAAGAGAAATATCTGCATGTCAGAAAATAACCTATTGTTTCTTATTCTCTCCAAACAGTTTCTTCAAGATACACTAGACACTTTATTTGGGATTTTAGATGAAAACTCTCAAAAATATGGATCAAAAGTATTTGATTGTTTGGTAAGTTTCATTTTGTGAGGATGCTTAACACTAGTTAAGAGCTAAGCAAAAAAACCCAAACAAAACAACAACAACAAACAAACAAAACAAAAAATAGCTTTTTTTTTTTTTTTCATTTTCTCCCCTAATATTTAGGTTCACATAATAAATCTGCTGCAGGACAGCAAGTTTCACCACTTTAAGCCAGTAATGGACACTTACATTGAAAGTCACTTTGCCGGAGCACTTGCATACAGGTGAAGTCTGTACTTTTTCTATCTCATTTGAATACTGACAGTAATTATTGTAAGCAGTAATTGTTAGACAGAATCAAATCATTAGGTTAAATTAAACTGCATCATTAGAAATAAAATGCAGTGCTTATACAAGTGCTCAGGTTTGAGCCATTGGAAAAGGTTAGCTGCTAAGGCCCTAAAGTTGGCTTTTTCAATCTTTTTCTTCAGTGGACTTTTTGATTTGAATGCCTTGAAAAAATTAAAGTGTTCACTATCTGTGTAGACCACGAAACTTACTGTAATATTTGGCCTGTAGTGATTAATGAAATCTGGGCTTTTATGTATTTATTTAGTCTGTTTCTCATATGACAGATACCCATTTGCATTTAAAATGCAAAGTTAACTCTTCTTCCTCTTCTGTGTTATGCTTTCTGATATGGTGTTCTAGAGATCTTATAAAAGTGCTAAAGTGGCATATTGACCGGGTCACTGAGGTGGAGCTGCACGAGCACATACAGGAAGTGCTAAAGGTAATAAAAATCTTTAAAGGCAATTATACTTTTGAGTGATATGATCATACAGTACTAATGGATTTGGCTTAGGAAATGAGCCACAGTACATAGAAGTGGTAGGACTATAGTACTAATTCTAGGGACTTGCAGACATCTTCGTTGCAGTCAGTTTATTCGCCTTTCCCGTTTTTCGGTAAGTTGATCAATGGAGCTTACTGCAACTGGACTCTGGAGCTCTGTGTTCCTTGCTGAATGAGGATATGCAGTAGGAGTTAAATATAAGAAATCAAATACAGATTACATTGGTAGTATTAATGGTCACATGCATGCTGATTTAATGGTTCAGTCTTGGCACTGGAGAATTCTACTGAAAATGGTGGATTTGGTTGCCCTTGTTGCTTTGGCTTTGTACCATCAAGAGTGCAGTGTGGAGTCAGACTGAGTTCTGCCATGCAGTAATCCCAGTGGGACAGGTGCTGCAGTCTGGAAATAAAATATCACCATGGTGCCCTTCTGTGCTTTTCTATGCTGCTGTTAGGTGTCTTGCTAATAAGAAAGGGATGCATTGTTAATTTTTGCATTTCAACATTGCAACTTAATTTTTTTTTTTTTGTATTATCTGGTTAACAGTACACAAGAAAACAACTAACAGACAGAGAAATTCTAAGCACAGCTCAAAAGTTTGAGCCTATTTCTTATATTGGCCTCGTGTGTTTATGTAATACATGCTTCTATAGCCAAAGGCATGCAGGGGCTGGGGAGGGGCAGCATTGAGATTTTGCAGTTCTCTGTTTGGAAAAAAACAACTGTTCTTGGGTTTGCAGAGATTAGGAAAGGCAGGGGAAGACATGTATCTCTGAGTACATGCTTCTGAAATGTTGTTAGCGTTTCAATAGAAATATTTGCCAAAAATAACGCAGTGTCTTATTTCAGACCTTTGTCATTATGTGAATGATATAATCACTGCCTGTGTTCCATTTAAAGATGAGCTGGTTTGGTTTTATGAATTATCTCTGATTTTGACATTTGTAGGCACAGGAATATATCTTTAAATACATAGTTCAGTCTCGAAGGTTATTCTCTATTGCCACTGGTGGACAAAATGAGGAGGAATTTCGCTGCTGTATTCAAGAACTTCTTATGTCAGTACGCTTCTTCCTTTCCCAAGAGAGCAAAGGAACTAGTGCTTTATCCCAACTGCAAGTAAGTTTTCAAGCATGCCTTGCTTATATTTCCACTTTCCATGTCCAATACAGAAAACGTATATGTGTTGTTACCTATATTCCCAGGAAAGAAAAAGTATATTTGCTAGAGTAACATTGCATTTTCAGCTCATCTTCATACCTTTTGTCCTGTAGTGTGAAATTTTCATGCCAACAGCTCCTAAACATGTTTGGCAAAGATAATCCTAAATCTAATATTTAATTTTGAATTATAATTATATCATAATTACAGTAATTATTTTGCTGCATAAAAATCAAGTAATTCCTCTGGTTTGGATGCTTTATAGCTTGGAGAACCACATTGAAAGAAAGAATTGTAGTCATACAAAAGACTATCAAGATCTTTCACGCTGTACAGAAGACTTTTACATCTTGGTGAACTGTATATTTTAATACTCAGCTAGCATCTTTATTTCTATTGAGATGACTGACACTGAGTAGTGCCAAAGCAGAGGCAAAACACACAGGAGACAGCTCTCTGCCTTAAGTGCGACATATTTACCAGCTTCTACAGCTCAAAGATACACTGTTCTCCTCCACTGTTTCTGTAACCAAAGGTTTTTAAGACCCTTGAAAGAACTGCGTAGAAAATTGTTCTTTCAAGAAAATGGGAAATCAGAGAGAACAGAGAAGAGAGATGGTTCTTCTATCTGGTGTCATGTGATCGAGTAAAATGATAATAGCAAAATGATATCAACAACAACATTTGTAATTCTTCTTCGGTGTCTTTAACCCCGTATGTCATCCGTTCTGACACCAGTGTGAAGAAAGTCTGAAGTATGAGTAACTTTTCTCAGTTGACAGGATTTGAAGAAGGGAATGTCAGTTCTAGCTTCTTTTCTGTGGTGGGTTGACTTCTCCAGCATGGGCACGAGGTGCGGACCTTCAGGACCACTGTGGGTCCCCCATGGGGTCAAGAGTCCTGACAGCAAACCCACTGTGGTGCGCAAGTAGCCTGCTTCAGCATGGGCTTCCCATGGTGTCACAGCCTCCTTTGGGCATCCACCTGCCTCTGTATGGGGTCCTCCAGTGGCTGCAGGGGAAGTTATGCTTGGGCACCTGAAGCATCTCCTCACCCTCCTCCTTCACTGATGTTGGTGTCTGCACAGTTGTTCTCTCACATCTTCTCATGCACCTCTCTGGCTGGAAAAAGTGCTCCTAGGTTGGGTTTTTTTCCTTCTTTAATACATTGTTCCAGAGGTGCTACCACCATTGTTGATGGGTTTGGCCTTGGCTGGCAGTGGGTCCATCTTGAAGCCAGCTGGCACAGGCTCTACAGGACATGGGGGAAACTTGTGGCACCTTCTCACAGCAGCCATCCCATAGCCCTCTCCCTCCTCTCTACCAAAACCTTTCCACACAAACCCAATATGCTTTCTCTGGCATTGCCCTCCTTTCTCCTTCTCTGTTTTGTTTCCATACCCATTGTATTTAATTTCTATTTAAGATTGTTGAAGTGAATCAAGACTGCCAGTGCTGTCTCACTACAAATTAAAAATGTTCATTATTTGAAAAATGGAAGATACAGAGACTGTTTTATTACCTACCTTGAAACAAAGCAAATGAAAACAACTCCACTCAAATCTTTTTGTTCTGATATCAGCTGGCTTCTGTTGTTCTTTTTAAAATTTCCTCTCACACATAGATCATGAAGAATCTGTGAAGAATAAATATTTTTGTTCTAAGTTGAGCTTTTTACTTTTATTTTTCCTTGGGAGAAATGAACAGTTGTTAGATACTGCATAAAGGAAAATAGTCACAAGTATAACCCCTTCAATGAATGTGAGGGTATTTCTACTGAAAATTTGACCATTTTAAAAGCTGCTAACTACCCTTGAAATGTAAAACCAAGAGTTTTTCTAAAGTTACTTAAATTTCAATAGTTATTTAAATTCTATAAACGTCAAAACTATGCTGAAATACCTGACTGCCCATTTTTTGCCCTTTTCCTCTAGGCTGTATTTCTCAGCTCATTCCCATCGGTGTACTCTGAACTTTTGAAGCTCTTTGATGTGAGAGAAGTGGCAAATTTGGTTCACGATGCTCTGGGCAGCTTGCCAACAGTCATGCATGGGGATGAGTCCCTTCAAGCTGTTAAACTGCAGAGTATTGGGAAAACTGTAGAGTCTCACCTATATGCTAACCCAGGTAAGGTTACCCTGGGCTTCCTGCAGATAAGGAACTCGAATTCTGTGCAGGGGCCAGCAGGTGCTGAAGGGAATAGTGTTGCTCTGAGGAGTGTTTCCTAAGGAAAAATTCTGGAAGCACTGCTCTCTACAAGCTGCTTATTTACAAGAATACAGTTGGCTAAATTTAGTTTGTTTTTTTAGAGACAAAGGCTCTTAAAATATAGTTTTGCTTTGATCTACTGCTGGCAATATGTCTGTGAAAGAAGTTTGCCTTATATTTTTAAAGTCATTATAAAAGAGAAAGCTTTACTGAATTGATTTTTTTTCTTTTTGACTCCTTTGAGGGCAGTTCAGCAAACATTGTCACTTGCCCATTAAGTCTTATTTGTGTAACTCTTGCTAATTCAGCACTTTTGATCCCCCATTTCTTAATGTTACATAAAAAGGCTTTGCGAATGCAAGTGATAGTTGATGCATAAAATGTATATCTGCATAGTTATTTTCTATGGGGAAGAAAAATCTGCTCTGCAATGGTAAGCCTGACATTCTTTCTTTGCATTCTAAGTGAAACACATAGAAGTGACCAAATATTAAATTTGAGAACTAATTTTGAAATAAAAGAATTAAAATATAAGAGTTTTAAAGAATTCTAATAAGCATTAATTTACACGCCAAAAGCCCTCTTGAGACCTGTTTGGGTTTTGGCTCATGGAGTTCAGTAGAAACTTTTACCTTCTAAGGCATTCAAGATAAACACAGTGCAGTGATGAAGGCTCTGTAAAAACACCAGATTATGCATACATATTTTGAGATGCTGCAAAATAAAGGAAGAGATTTTAAAACCTTTTTAAAATGCTCTCAGTGACTATCCTTTTAAAGCATGAGCTCGAAGAAATGACTAAATAGCACTGGATCCTGGCTAGTTGGCATCTTTCTGGTTATGAAAACAGCTTACCCTTTCCCTTGTGATTCTCCATGGTGGACCCTTCTAGAGCAGTTAGCTCTCCCTATAGCTGATTGATCAGACCTTTGATATTCTGGGTAAATGGTGAGATTCGTGGAGCAATCTGAAGGATGCTGAAACTTATATTTTTAATTTTCCAAATACTTAGGGACCAGGTTATGCCTACCCAGAAGATCCAAATGAATGAATGCAATTAAAGAGTTTTTTAATGCCATGTGAGGGACTCTTGGGGACTTCCTTGGGACTGTAAATCTACTCTCAGGCATATGACAAATTTTTTTGTTTGCTTCCTTTTGTAAAAATATTTTTTACATTTATTTTTTATTCAAATCCAGTTTCATTGGTAAGAAGTTATACGAGTTGATTTAGCTACTAAAGCAGTGGAAATTATGGGTTAAATTTTACATGGAGTAGGGCTTATACCTATATAGAATATAAATTTCGTAGACCACAGGGAAACTGATGTGAAAGACATCGGGCAGTAATATAAGCTACCAATGTCCATGATAGGAAGCTCAGGCAAACACTTGTACAGTATCATTTCAGTTATCATTAATTCAAAGGGTCATATGCAGATCAGCATCTTGGTCTCTTTGCCCTCTATGTTTTATCTCTTTAAAGTACAAAAATGTAAGTAATTTCCCTCAGCCAATCCCTAGAAGAAAGTCCTTTTCATATTCTCTTGGGAAAATAAACCTTGCACTAGACTAATGTGCAGAGTATCCTGTACATCCTAATGTGAAGCTGAGACTTCCTGCTGTGAAAATAATTGATTTATGTCTCTCAGATGAAGATGATGAATGCTGAAAGCTGGGGTACTAGCTAACACATTGGACCTAGACAGAACACAGGAAATAAATATTTATTCAAATGTCTTAAAAATGGGAAGGACATGTCTTAGATAACATTTTCTGTTATCTTGAGCCTGCTTGGAAACGCATGGGAGCTTTAAGCATTTTGTGCTGCAAGGGCCTGAGCAACTACCACATTAACTACCACTGCTGCAGAAATCAACTGACACTAAAGCTATGTTTTTGCTAAAATTGGGCAATATATTTGGTATGTTGTTGAAAGTAGAAACATCAGACAAGCAGAGGTGTATTTAAGGTGCTTGACCACAGAGATTTAATACAATTTCATATGTAGTCAATGCCTATCTAGGGAATGCAGGTTATATTTTGTATTTACTGATCACATGTGGATGTGATGTCTAAAAACTGCTCTACATTGAGGCTTTGGTATAGCTTGCTTAAAACCTTTCTCTATTCGGTGATTTTTAAACTTCAGCTCTTCTGGTAGGTAACAACTACAGAGAGGCTAAAAGGTGTCAACCGCTGTTACCTGCCTAGCTTCTGTGAAAACGTAGTGGGTGTTACAGCCTTACTTCTGTTTTTCCATATTTAATTCCACATCTCGTAGTACACTACATTGGGTGTCTAAAAAGAAACAGATGACAGTTTTTCCTGCTGATAAAGACTAGCTTTTTGGTTTGTTTTCTTTTTTCCTTTTGGCTTTTCTTTCAGTCTTTTGGGTGTAACTCTTTGGACACATCCCTGTACATACTTGTACAACAGCTGACCTTACATATGCCTGTACACAAAAGATTTTCTACCTTTGTCATTTCTGCTACATCAGTAGTCATTTCTGCTACATCTAGCAGCCTTGTTCATTGTATTCTGTGCATTAACTGTTATTATAAGTTGCTTTGGGGAAGAACTAAATCTCTTTTGCAGAGAAGAGTTAAGGCCAGTAACAGAGAAGTACATCTTGAACCATGCTCTTCTGACATGGTTAAACAAGAATTAGCAGAACACAAATAGTTATTTTTTCTCTAAGGGCACTACTTTGAGCTTGCAAATTCAATAGGTATAAAAGCATGAGGTGTGTAACTGGAACATTTAGCTTATTTCCTCCAAAGAGGATGAGTTTTCTTGGAATGACCACTGATCAGAGACGCCAATTACCAGAAGAGAGCTTACATTCCGAGGTAAAGTTCTAAAAAAAGGAAATCCCATATTGATAAAGCCTGTGTCTTAGCCCAGTTATAATCTGTGGTGCAGCTCCTTACCACATGGAGAATGTTCTTACAAGGCAAGCAACTTTGTGTCTTCCCAGAATACGAGGATTTGGACCTCTGTGCCTGAGTAGCTGGGTAGGACTTTGCCTTGTAGTGAAGTAAACTGCTCAAAACAAATAGAGGAGGCGTTCAATTCTCTGACCATTTGCTCTGTGGATATCATATGGTAATCTATATATGATATATAATGAAGCTAGGAAAAGTCCTGAGTTGATGTTTTAAAGACATCTTCATGTGTTCCTTTAATTTACTTTATATGTAAAGTTTTATGTATTTATTTTACCTATAACTTATTATGTGGTTTTTATTGTTTTCCTGATTTTATACTGAAATCTCTTATTAACAGATTAGAAAAGTGATAATTATTTCTCAATTTTCTTTCTGAGCTTGACTGCTTGCCTCAGTCTGTCTTTGTGAGTGAGTTCATCTAAAAATTGCATTCAGTATCTCACAGGAGGTATACATGTAGGAAACAATATGTTTCAATAGTCATTCGGAGATTAATTTCTGACACAGTGAGAATAATGTAATATCTTGAAACTGGCTTGTGGAAGGGATGCCACTTGTATTTCCTATGGGAATGAAAAAAAGTTGTTGGCAAGTTCAGGAAAAGATATTAATAACTGATAAGGAAGTTTAGTTCTAGAAGCTATGTATTATGATTTCCCTCTTCCATCATTTTTTCAAAAGACTCAGCTTCTTTAATGAAGCTTCTAGGATATCTCAGTAATCATTGTAAGTTAATTGACTGCTATAAAAATGCAAAAAGCCTATCATTATAGAAATTGTTGTTACAAATCCAGAATTAAATTAAGTTAAAATTCATTAAACTTCACATTTTAATACAGATTTGGGGAAAAAAAAATTAAATCCCCAAAACAGAAACGTTTTACACATTGGTCTATAGTGCTGTTTTCACTTACTCCAGGATCTTTTCCAGGTTAATTAGTATTTATTAATTTGTCTTCCATAGTAATACCCTATTCTTTGGAGTTGTTTGTGATTTTGTGCTTCTGTAGGCACCTGTGGGAAGACGTATGTAGTTATATTGTATACAAAAATTCAGATTAGTTAGTACCTCTGTAGTGGAGAACAGACAATAGTTTGCACCAGCTTTGCAGATGATGCATCTCATCTGTGGCTCTATTTTAGGCCAAGGGAAGACTTTGTCAGCCATACCTCTATTTTCCTTCTGCACTACAGGCATTTATATATTTTTTTCTTTTAACTGTAAACAACTCCTCATGAAAGTTTTGAAACTGACTGTTCTGAAGAGTTACATGTCCACAAAGTTGTAGAGCAGGCATATATGTGTGGGTTTGGAATTGCAGGGATAGCTGTTTGTTTGGCTTAAACACTTTCTTCTCCTATCCCACTCACGTCCAGAGGTTCTTCCATACAAGGAGGTGTAAATTGAATAGGCCCATGTAAAAGCTATCAAAACCATAAGCAAACTTCCTTGCTTCTTACTGTTCAAGAATGCTGTTTGTTTGTTTACAATGTTCAATTACACTAATTGTGTTTCCAAGCAGGCTGAAGTTTTGACCATCTGTTCAGACATAGTCATTGAAATGAATATCATCTTTCTGAAATTAATCTTTAAAATACACTAGGAAAAAAAAATATGTCTGTGCAGGTGCTCTACCACTAACTGAAAAACAAGGGGAAAAGTTGAGCTATGGGTTAAATATTAAACGTTAATATAGCTTCCATAGGAAAGTCACAAGGATTGCCCAGAGTAGTCTCTCTTTCTAATTATGCCAAGCATGTACTTGAAAAGCTCTATGCCATGAGTTTTTTCCCTCTCGTTCTGTGTAATATTTGCAAAGGGCAAGTGTTAGCATTTTAAACAGTCAGCTAATTTGGCTTCCTGCATAGAAGAAAAATTAGGACAGTGACTGATGGCTCTGCGTTGTGATTATTGCACCATTTCTTGTGCTCATTAATTTTTCTACATACAGCAGCTGACATTGCAGCTGAAAATTTTTAAGAAAAAGAATAATCCAAGACAAATTATTTCTCCAAACTTTCTCACATAATCCTTGGTGTTGCTCAGATGTGAATATGCAAGCTCTCCTCTCCTGTCATGCCACTACATCTTTCCACATAAAAGGGTCAAGACAGAGATTTGTTTAGATTGTAAATTTATGAGGAATATACTTAAGGCTGTGTTACATGTGGTGGTTAATTCAGTAAGTGGCACTCTTCCCTCCTGTGCATAGTTGCAAGGCGTGGTAAGATGCTTTTTGCTAATCTGCTTGGTCTTGGTAAAACAAAGCTTCCTGATCATTTTATGGAGCTTTTGCAAAAGTGGTGCACTTGAAACAGTTGAATGAGGATGCTTGGTTTTGCCTGAGAGCTTCAGGCTGTATTACATGTAAAAGTTGGCTGTTTACAAGTGTTCCTACACGTATATTCTCTGGTCTTCAAAATGGAGTTCATAATGCTCCTCTTACATGTAAGCAATGTACAGAGTGGTGGGCACCACAGAAAAGGTACCAAACCCCACGTGTGCTCATCAGGAAGCTGCCTAGAGTTAATCAAGAAGAAATACATTGGTACAGGACTGCTCCTGTTTATTGCTCACCTTCTGGGCTGAAGGACTTGGGCTGTAGCTTCAAGAGAGAACTTACATTCCTTAGAGGACCTGTGGCCTAAAGGATAAGTAAGGTTCACACCTGTAGGACACTGCTCCCTGACAGCTGTAGGGTAGTGATTTGAGCATTTGCCTGGGAATGGAAGACCACGTTCAGTGCTCTGTCAGCCTAGATTCAGCTTCCTGTCTGCCAGGAGGGTACGACAACAGAACCACAAGCTGGTTTACACAAACCAGCAAACCCTTCATCTCTTCTCTTGAAGATGGATTGCCAGACAGTGAAGAACTTGATACATGTAAAGCCTAACAGAACGAAGGGAAAAGGAGCCGTCCCCTGTAACCTAGAGATTAGGTCCTTTTTTATAGGAATGGAGAGTCCTGATTTTTTTTCTTCAGCTGAAAGCATTAGTTCTGTTTTTTCATCTATCAGTAATCGATAAGCAGATTCAGTGTTGGTGATCAGAAATTGGCACTTTCCTAACTATGGGTCTGCACATTCACCCTCTTCCCGCTCACTTTCCTTTTGACCCTATTGATCTTGCTGTGGATGGGACAGTGGCAGCTGTGCACACTTGGCATCTCAGACTGCCTGAGGCACCATTTTGCTGAGCTGCTGGTTTTTAGGTAGACAAAAAGAAAATGCCTCCTTAGTTTGCTTGTGATGATTCTGGCCAGCTGCAGTGCTACAGGCAAATATTAACTCTGAGGCCAGTCCTGATGCAAACCTACCAAGGCACATGCAGAAGTAAGTGGTCACTGGATTGAGGCTTTTTGTTTCCTGGTTTTGGGTTTTGGTACCATCGTTTTGAGGTTCACTGATGGCCTTTTGCCTACTGCCATACAGTCTTTGCTTAGTTTTTTTGTCAGCAGGAAGATACAGCAGAACACCTGAATAGATTATGAGCATGATACACACGTTTAAGAAGATCAGGCAAGCTTTTTTGGGGGGGAAAAAAAACCCAACAACCCAAACCCACAACCAAAGATAACCTTAAATACTGTGTACGAATCAGTTTGTCCTTATGAACTTTCTGGTTATAGAGATAACTAGGCAAAATGAAACAAAGGAAATAATAGAGAAGTAAATAGAGAAAAACAAGATTATTGCTGTATTTCAGTGAATGACAGAAACGTTCAGCAAATCAAATATCAGAATACATAATTTGTTCTCTCTCATGGAAAATGTAGAGGAAGTATTTGAGAGAGAAAAAGTATTTATGGAAAGACTAATCCATGAACAGTATGTAGTTGGCAAAATTATTTTAAAGGAGTAATTTTCCAGCTAGATAAACTCAATTTTTAGGAAATAATTACATTAATGAATGAACTGAATAGATTAATATATTTAGATAATGTAGCATATAATCATCATTAAAATTTTAATAGAGGAAATTATTCAAGTACCTTTCTGTGAGGACATCGTTTCTCAATCAGGGAAAAGATCTAAAACTAACAACAAATGAAAACAGATAATACCCATTACATTTATCAAGTTGTAAACAGGTGTTTAGTGTGTTATCACAAGTGTAAATACTAGGGCTCTTTCATTTAACATTGTTTTTAACTATAAGTAAAAGCAGAAAAAAGTAGCATATTAATGAAGTTCTTGCATAATTTTGAGAGAACTCAGGACTGAAAATAGCACCAAAGAGCTGTTTCTAAAATGAAATCGCGGAAAGGCAAATCATTTTATGTAGATACCAGCAGACTACATTGCTTGTAGTCAGTACAAGCGAGGAATCTGGAAAATAAAAATCATGGAAGAAATCTGAAAGGACTGCTTGTCTGTAAAGTAAAACTAGAATAACATAAGTTCAAGATGAAGTCTGTTGTGACTTTGGCTTGCAAAGGGATTCTGTCATATGGCAGGGAACACTACAGCAAAATTGCACATTATTTTTTAATAGAAGTATTATTGTGCTAAGGTTATTTTGCATGACAGTTAAATAAATACATAGAATTTTCTGTTATATACAGTATATATGACACAGTGCATTTTTTCTCCATCTATGATATGAGATACATCCAGCATATTGTTTATTCTTAAGATATTTGCTTTAGGATATTACGATTGCGAAGTAAAAGCTTCTGCTTATCAAAAATGTTGGCTACAGCAAGTAAAAGCTTCTGCCTATCAGAAGTCCTGTTTTGAACCGAAGACACATTTTATGTCTGGGTTAAAATTAAATGATTCTATGAGAAGCTCCTACTCATAAAATTTTTCATTTTTTCCAGATTCTCGATATATTCTTCTTCCAGTAGTTTTACATCATCTCCACATGCATTTACAAGAGCAGAAGGACCTTATAATGTGCGCACGTATCCTTAGCAACATATTTTGCCTCATCAAAAAGAACAGCTCAGTAAGTAAACACCATGTCACATCCACAAGGTGTTGAACTTCTTTATATGGCTCGATGACATTTAATGACACAAACTGGACCATGACCAAATCAGTTTTAAAGAGTTGTTTGTGTAATGATTCTATGCAAACATGTAATTTTGATTTCTCACGAGCCTTTTCTTCCCACACAAGAATATTTTAATTGTAGCATGGTGTCCTGCTAAGCTTTGATGCTTTTTGAGTGTTTTCATGGATAGAAAAAAACTTCTACTTTCTTTTAGATGTATTTTCTGTTGTGAGTCTCTTAGCCGTAGGGGACACAGAGTTGTTATAGATTGGTAAGAATATTGCAAGGAGCGTTTCACTTGACTGTTGGCTGTTAAACTTTGTGGCCAGTTTCTGATGGTTGTGTTTGCAAATGCCATCTGTAAAAGCTGCGTGTGAGGGCTGGCTTAGATAGATGCACTGCAGATGTGAAGATGCTGGTAAGTGCTGATGGGCAAAGGGATATAAGACAATAAAAAATTAGCATTGCCTGTAGTTAGTGCACTACATACATATCAAGGCCAGCATAGATTCCACTGTAATGCATGAGCAAGATGTTTTACGTGTTTCCTCACTTCATAAAACTGGCGGCAATTAAAGTTGCTCCAACAGTGACCGCATACGAATGCGGCTTGCAACTTTGGCATTATAAGAACATTTTCATTGCATCTGCTCTGGAATTAGTGTAATACCTCATCACAAGATAAAGTGATAGATGATAAAGCATAGCTGTGTTTTTTGATTGGGAGAGAATGGCTTACATGTTTGGTCTTAATTTCAGGACAACTTTCACTTGGAGTCATCAAGCTAGAGCTGTAGACAATAACAATTGGATGTCTATATAAAACACTCCAATGTTCAGGATATGCAGCTGCTATTTTCAGTAGTCTTTGAGTCATGAAAAATATTAACAACTTGGTGACTTTGATATGATTTTTGTGGATCAGTTCAGAACTTTGTTCTTTCTGTGGTAATTAAGATAATTTAGGGGTTGAGGGAACAAGTGAATTTGCAGTCAGTCAGGTTTGAAAATTAGGGTTATTGGCCGTTCTAATAGTAGCTTGTACATGAGTCATAAATCATAGAATCATTTAGGTCAGAGAAGACCTTTAAGAGTTCTCATGGCTGATACAGTTCCTAAATGCACTGTATTCTGTCTGCCTTTATAAGTAGCACAGTTAACAGTTGTTTGATACTAGACAAAGTGGCAGAGAACATGGCCATGACACTAGGCTTATCTTGACTCAAAACAGAAATTTTGACGTTTGTTCCAAATCATATGCTTTGGCTGTGTAGGAAGGTAAAAAAAATAAATCACTCCTACACCTTGATGTCAACAAAGTTAAATGATCTGTTTGTCAGCTGAGTTGTGTGCTTTTGGTTATGAAGTGTATCTTCCCATGAAGAAATGTTTATGTGAATAAATTCACTCAGATTAAGATGGTGCCTGCTGCAGTGGAGACAGAAAACATTGTTGAAGCAGGGAAAACAATTTTCCATCTGATTTTAAAAAGGAAAAGTAACTACAACTTTACTTCATCAAGTGTTTTCACACATGTTAAGGTATTCATGGTCTCTTTTGGTGGTGAACACTTTGGTTCGTTTGCATTGATGTGGCATACAAGCGGTTGTAGGCTTACATAAATGACTAATTTGTTTGTGCTACTGAGTTGATGAGAAGCAATGTAGCTGGTCGTTACTGCTGAAGCAGGTCTTGAAGGTTGAGCACCATCTGCTTGTTTCTGGTGATAGTTTCAAAGTGTGAAAACAGATCTCTACTTTTTGGAATTTAAGCCTCTTGGCAATTTTCCTGGAAAATATATGGGTGTTACCTAAAAAATCTTGCCTGAAAAGTTCTTGTGTATTATATACGGCTTTCTTCTAAACACTGTTACATTGAAAATAAAGCTCTGCTAATTTGATGAATGCTTGCATATTCAAGGTCAGCCCATAACTGGCCTCTATATTTCCACACAATGTAATTAATTGAAAGCTGTTAGGAAAAAATCAGTAGAATTAAACAATATCTTGATTAGAGAATAGTCCTTGTTTCTTGGATGTAACATTCATAGTAAAGCTATATTTTGTTTCTAAAATTACATCAAAAGAAATATGCCTGTCATCATCGTTCTATTGTAAAATCTTAAATGTTTTATTTATCATTTAAGGAAAAATCTGTTCTGGAAGAAATTGATGTGATTGTAAATAGCCTGCTAGATATTCTGTTAAGGACCATACTAGAGATCACCAGCCGACCACAGCCAGCAGGCTCTGCTATGCGCCTCCAGTTTCAAGATGTGACTGTAAGTTTTTACTAATGAAATAGCTCATAATTGTCATTGGTTGGACAGCTAGACTTGTGACAACATTGTTTTCATGGTGAAATTCACACCATCAAGATTTTGTGTGTGTGAAACAAGGTAACAAAAATTTTTTTTGCACTTTGCTACTTCCAGTGAAAATGAGTATTTTTTTCATTAAGTTTATTTATAAACTGTGAACCAAAAAAACCAACCCAAAAGAGAATATTTTTTGAGACTGTTCCAGTTCAATAATTATTTAGTTACGCTTCTTTTGTTGACAGATTTAATAGTTGTCTGAAACTCTTTACATCTGAATTCCTGAAAACAGAAGAGTATCAGTCTACAATGTTTTACTTCCTCAAATGCATATGTTTTTCCACAATGAAGCAGCGCAAAAAATTCCTGCAGAATCTGTGATGCTAACTCCCAAAAATCCAAATTTGTTAATTCAAAGGGATTTTCTTGTTCTCTGGGCTGAGCACTGGTGCTTCATTTGTATCACATGAAGTAGAGCCAAGAGGGTGGATTTAGAAGAATAAAAAATATTTTGGTCAACCTCCTATAACAACTCATGCAAATTAGAAGTTTGAAGTGCAGACATTTACAGGAAAGCCTTGGATGAGCATTGCCAAAACAAAATGAAGTACTATTTTGCTTTGTTTTCAGCAATATTCCCAGTTTGCTTTTGAAGGGCAAATCAGTTCTAATATAGCAAGGGATATGACTCCAATCTGAGGTGAAGGGGTGACGTTTTGTGAAGAGAACACACTATGCTGTGTGATTTGCCATCTCATTATACACTTAATTAATTAATTGCCCAATTTTTACACTGTAATGGTTTTTGCTAATGAATAGATGGTTGCTTTTCAAACCAGAATTTCCTCTGAGATCAAACATTTCAAAAAGCATTTTATAGCTGTGGAAGAAATGTGTTGTTGGGATTTTTGTTTGTTTTAATTTATCCCATAGAGAACAAACATTATAGGAGTGTTTTATGGAGCTGCCCATGCTCAGTAATAAAATAATACCATGCTTTAATCACTGTGATTCAGCAGGACTATACAGCTAAGAGTTTTGGGGGTCTTTCCTTTAAATTAGAAAATTGAAAATGTACACTGTGTGGCATATTAGACCATTACAAGAAAATCTCAGATGAAGTGAGGGTTGTAGCATTAGACGCTTAGTGTGGCAAAGCTCTGAGTTGATTGGTTTCTTCTGAGATATATCCACTTGCTTGCAGATTAAGTTTTCATAAAACACTATGACAGCCTAATTCTTTCACACCATCAAAAAATTAGACTCTGAAAGTGCTTTCAAGTTGCAAAATTTTCTTTTTATGCATCAGAAAAGCCATGTCATTGTCACCACAGGCACCTCAAAGAATTCTTAATGTGGAAGTGACTCACAGCACAGCATAAGGCAATTATATACATTTATGTAGAAACATCATGCAGTATGGGCTTATGGCAACACTCAGAGCCAGATTCTTGGAACTATTTGTAGAGCAAGTATGATGAAGTACTTGATGTGAGTACAGCAGTAAGCTCTGTTCCAGTATGTTACCATTATTTCAAGCTGCATGTATCACAAAATACTGTTTGTGAGATATATCACAGCAGCACACAGGATAAAATTTTGTCATATTCTTTCATGAGATAGTCTTCTTTGTAGAAGTAGCTCCAAACTCATCTCAGTGTGATCTTCTAGGCCTATGTGTCACTGCTTTTCCATGCAAAGAAGCAGCATAAAATCAGGCAGCATCAGGCTGTGTGCTGCCATGACCACACTGTTTCTTTCATCTCAAGTACCTTGGTACCATTTCAATTTGCAATGAAGGATCTTGTAACCTGCAAGATGATGTGGAGCTTTAAACTGAGCACAAGGACGATGTGTCTCCAGGGTGTCAGTGTTAGAGATATTGCACTAACATTGAATTTTATGCAATGGTGAAAGTAAAACTGCTTTAGTGTGTCAATGACACTCCTTTAGATTTCCTTAAGAAAAATACATTTGCATATAATGAGGTAACAAAGGAATCCAATTAAATCTAACCTTTCTTGATTTCAGATCTTGGAAGTACAGTCCCTCAGAACCTAAATGAATTGCAATTTAATTGTGAGCTCCACATATTTTAATAATTGTGCTCTTTAAGACACACAAAAAAAATCTTCAGGATTCCACCTAGAGTGAATTGGATATACTGCTTGGCTTGAGTTACGGCACTAGAATTGGATCCTAAATGCTTCTTTTTTTTATCAAGGTTGTTATGTGTGTGGAGTTTGCTTTTGTGCATGATTTGCACATACCCTGACAAGTGGTGTAACACTGGCAGAAATCTTAGAGCATTCATTTTTGTGTTGAGTTTGACAAATGCAGTTGAACGTTCGTTGTTATTTTAAAAATGATCTGGCTGTATAGCTACCTACATTTTAAATAAAAGCTCAAATTTAGAAGTCAGTTAACAATTAGCTAAAGCTGTTACCTTTTTGAAGCTAATCTGTCAACTATAATAGTACAGTGTTCTATAATAGATGGATTTTTTAATATACTACTATAAGTCGAAGCACATGTGGGAACATGGAAGGTGACTAGAAAGGATGTCTAAAAATGCTTAGGCAAGAAGGAAATTATTCAAAAAGCTCATACTCACATATTGTCACTCAAGCTAGCAGTCAGGTAAACTTACACCCTTATTTACTCTGCTTATTTTGGCTAATTAAATAAATCTGAGTGGTCTCAGTTTTTGTAACTGGAATAAAAGCCTCCAAAGATCATGCCTATTTAGATGAACCTATGTTATACTAAGTGTCATGGTAAATTCTGTTAAGCCTAGATACAATGACATTGAAAATATTTTAAAATAATTACAAAAGATCAAAGTATTTTTGTTTTCTGAAGAGAACCTGATAGTGTTGGAAATAAACTTTCAGATATTTAACTTTGATGGTTATGCCCAGAGCGTGAAGATTAGAGAGCCTTTGTAGCCTTAGGATATAGTT
This sequence comes from Zapornia atra, assembly GCA_013400835.1. NCBI lineage: Eukaryota > Metazoa > Chordata > Aves > Gruiformes > Rallidae > Zapornia > Zapornia atra. Next base: position 6,191 of record VZTU01024919.1, on the reverse strand, counting down.
TTGAGATTGCTTTGTTTACTGAAAAAAAAACCAACAATGGTTTTGCAGGGATGTAATTAATCTGGGATCATTATTTCGGTGTAGAATCTTATTAAGGACAAGACAATTATTATTTTATAACTATGTTGCCAGTGAAAGCCATCACCTCACACACCACTTACAAGACATAATCACAAGTGAATTAAACCTTCTGATGTAAAATCCAGAATAGCCATTCCTTTGAAAACAGACTTCTCCTTTTTCCTATTTACTGTTTTTAATGAAAGACACGAGAAAATCTTCCCAAAATTTGACTTGACAAACTAATAAAAGACACCATGTTAAAGTACTGTCATCATACTTGTCTGTTCTCCTGGTCTCATTCCCCATTCCTGGTAGGTAGAGGCCAGAAGCATGTTTCTCACTTTTTAACAAGAAGTGGGAAACTTAAAAACACTTTTTTAAGATTTCAGAATTCTTCTATTTTAAGCACTGAGATGCAATCCAGAACTTTCACTCTTTCACCTTGCAGTTGGACCAGGTTGATGTCATTCAGTGTTTCTTCCCAGTTAAAAAGTGAGCAAGCAGACAGGAAGGGAAGAGAATGTTTGGGTGGTTTGATCACTGGCTGGAAGTATCCAGTCCTGTTCCGCTCTTTTGCTCTGGAATCCCGTGCTGTTCAAAGAACAGTCTGGTGAATGTGCATCAGTAGAGGTCCACTAAGTCCCTCACCTGCTGCCTGGAGCATTCCTTTTCTGCAGTGTGTATCCAGGAATCATCAGTGCGGTGGAGAGCAGTCTGTAATTAAGCTCAACTCCTAGAGAAATTCCTCTGAAGGCCCAAGGAAATTTCTGATCAGAACATTTTCAGTTTCTTCAGTCCTATAAATGAGTTTTATTTTTGACAAACATGGGTTTTTTGCAATGAAAAACTGTGTTGAAAAAATTCCCAGCTAACTCAATTTCTTCCATAAAGGAAAACAATAATTTTTTTTTTCCCAGAAATGTTGCAAAATATTTTTTGAAATACTTGTTTCAAGACTGATTTATGAGGTTATAATTTTAGCAGTCTAAATAATCTGTTTAAAAACCGATCCAAGGGAAACAAGTCAAACTTTACCTTGTTTATCCTTTCTGGACCTATCTGAAATAGGTTTTGTTAAGCACGTAAAATGCATTTGGGGAAAAACAATTCATTAAATTGGAAATTCATAGCTAAATTAGTGTGTGTTCACAACATATAGAGTCTAAGAAATAATGTTTTCTAATTTTTAGATTAATTTCCCTTGTATTTGTTAATTATTTTAAGTGCTTGCAATATGACAGTTTAAGCTCAAAGACAGAAGACATAATCTGTAATATTTCTATTCTTGGCTTATCTGAACAGGGGGAATTTGTCTCCTGTTTGTTGTCACTCTTGCGACAAATGACTGATAGACATTATCAACAGCTTCTTGATAGCTTCAACACAAAGGAAGATCTGAGGGTAAGAAACAGAATTGTCTTTCCCCTTCTTTGGGTCTCTTTTTATTTCTCTTTTTGATTTATCTCCCTTTCAGATATTCCTATGCTTTGATGAAACACTTCAGTTTTGAAATGCAGTCTGTTTTCAGATAAACTTTTGCACAGGCTTTCATGTGTACTTAGATCCACTCGTGAAGTGGGGTTAGGATTCTGTTGCTTCTACAATAACAGCAGATAGAGTAGGAATGGGGGCAGAACTGTGTAATAGATTTAAAGCCATCAGCTTAGACTGTATCAAAGATGATGTCAGTCAAAGGTTACATGGTTCTGCTTGATTCTTCCTGCCAGGCAGTTGCAGTTTGTTGTTTATTCTGTAGTATTTATTCATTCATTAAATCATATTCGGCAATGGCAAACACACAGCTTGAGAAATACGTATTCAACTCAGTCTCTGTTTTTCTTAACTGTGCAGCAAGTCCATTGGCAGGAACACCTGTCAGATTTGTAATGTCTATCTGCCCAGTTTGATCATGGAAGAGAAAAGCTGCAGAACTCTTTCAGTGCAGTTTCTACCAATTTCATTGATGGAGTTACCAGGTTTATGGAGATAAAGTATTTATGATTCCTTTTTGAGGAGGGGTGGTGGATTTTTTAAAAAACATTTTAAAAGCTAAGATTTCCTGTATAAAGATATACATTAAGACTTCCACCTTGCTAGACCATGAGAAACTTATATAGTACCAAATTTTATTTTCACAAGAAATCTTGAGTGATCACTTATGCCCATTATTCAGCCAGTACAGACAGGAGAGTAATAATGCCCTCATGTGTTAGTATATTTTTAGCTGTTACTCTTAAATTGTCTTAATTTGAAAACTGCTACTGAGAGGTTCTCTACCATGAATGAAGGGTACTCCCTAGGAGCTATGTGGAGTCAAACGATTTTAATACAACTATTACAGCATCTGTTTTCACCTTGCATAGTTGTTATCCTTAGGCAATTTTTAGTGTATGTTGGGCAATCTAGGCATTTTTAACTGAAAATATTCCCTTTGTTTGAATTCTGAGTTAGGTCTATATTTCTAGGTTTAGATTTTTAGGTTTCCTAGAGGTTTCAAGTTTTATTTCTGTTTGATGTATCTATGAAATGCAGTGTTGAGTTTATTCAGACTTTCTTTCTTCTAGAATGTGAAAAATCTCTAGAATTAATGCTTGAATGGTGTTTGATTTGACACATTTATATTCCCCCCACGCACATACCCTACTATTACACAGAGACATATGGAAAGCAGCTGTAGCCAGTGCCATCAGCTATCAAAATAGAGGTCTTAAGAACTCGAGTCCAGAGTTTGTTATTTCCATTCAGATCTCATCTAATCAGCGTCAGCTCCACCAGTGATTCAATGGCAGTAGGTTGATCATAATTAATGTAGCATTCCCTCTCTTCTGAATCTTAAATAATATATTGTTCTTTTCCCCTCACTTGGAAATATCAAATATCACTGAAATGTGTATATTGGAGAGCAAGAGGGAAAGATGAGAGCTAGAGTGTGCAGCTGACACTGCTGTTAATCATGAGGTGACTGTGTATGACTTAGGCTATCTAAACCGTATTGCATCTACCTCTGTATTTTTCTAATTTGTTTACCAAGCATGGAACTTCCTTGGTATTTTATACTGTGTTAAGATAGGCTTCTTAGGAAATGACATCAGTATGAGTAAATGAAGATTCAGAAGGTGTAAATGTCTGATAAAACTTCTGATGCCAGAGTGGCTTGGGTCTTCCCTAACCCACACTACAAGTTACAAATCTTATATGATGTTTGCAAGGGGCTTGTGTGAGTGTAAGCCAAACTTTTGAATTGCTATCTGCTGTGCTCTTCTTGCTTTGCCTCCCTCTGTTTATAATTAACCATCTATACTGAACAATGAGGAAAGGCACTGGTATCACAAGGACTAATTTGCAAGGCAACTATGTCAAGTGCTTGCATGAATACATGCTAGCACAGCATTTGTTGATATTATTAAAAAAATACCCCCACCAAACTAATTCTTGAAACAAGAATTCACTCATCCAAGTACTTGAAAAAAGGGAATGAAAGTTGTAATTTATTCTGTCGAAAAATATTGATAGGTTTGGTTTTTATTAACAATCTGTACCAAAATTATCAAAGACTGTTTCCAGCTTGTTAATCACAGTGCAGCAAAGTAGAGACTTTGAAGGAATGACATGAACACGTTTTTTATATGACATGCATCTGAGTGATGCTTTAAACAAATGGTTGTTCATGGAAATATTTCCTCTAATTTGTAAATTAATTTAGTTTACGTAATTGATTTGGTAACTTTTTATTTTAGTCAGTTCTTTGAGAGTCAGGTTCCCACAAAGCAAAACATAGGGGGGAAAAAAGCAACCCATTTTATATTTGAAAACATGCAAATGATGTAGGAAAGAAACAACAGGGGATTCATGGCTGAGTGGTAGCACCAGAGACCATACTTCACTCACATTTTGAAACATTTAATTTAATGAGGCAGTAATTTTAAATGCTTCCTTTTATCTTTCAGTATTATTTTAAATATATGCTCCCTTTCCTTACCACAAAATACCATCTTCTTCTAGTAAATATATTTTATAGCGATTTATAGAACAGAGGCACCCTTGTAGGTGGATATTTGCTGCTGCAAAAAAGCTCAGATATAATTTATGACAAAAGGCAACAGTGAAAGTTATAAATAGGAGGAGTAGGAAAATGAATGTGAACATAGTATATGTTAGCACAATGCAGCCTTGACCAATGCAAGGTGGTTTTGGTTGATATGTGTGAGGTTTTAAATAAGTAGATTAAAAGAAGTCAAAACAAACAGATAAGAACCTGCCAGAAGGCCTAGATTTTATCCATTGGCAGTATACCCTGCATAATGTGGCACAACAGATATACAGGAGAGATACAATGATAATACAGGGATGTGTGTAAACATTACTAGTTCTCTCATCTTTCTCTTCCAGCCAAAAGAGCAGAGTGCCAAAGCCTACTACCAAGTGCAATTTATTCCTTTGTTATGACCCCTTGGACAAAGCTTAGGCATGGGAAATGTGTCTGGTGGAGAAGTTCAGTTCTAGCACCATCCTCCCCTTGCCTTGCAGGAACATCTACTCAGCTATAGGATTTCTGAAAGGATAAGTGCAGGGGCAGAGGGGTAGCTCTTAAACAACTAATCGGGTGGCTTATAATGTAGATTGAGGTAAGGAAAGAATATCTGGAAAAGCATATGGCCACAGGATGGATGAGTTGTGTAGGCTGAGACAGCTCAGTCAAACCATCCTCATTTTTATGGGCAACTTGTTACCCTAGAAAAAAACCTCTCTAGGATGATCTACAGTGACTTGATACCAAGTAGTTTGATAACTCAGCAGTGTGAACCAAAGTGATGGATGATCAAGCAATTAGTTTTAAAGTGGGCTTTTGATCCAAAGTAAAATGCTAACACAGATCCACCCTGAGAGATCCAGCAAAGAAGAATCTGACCTGCTTTAGAGGGTGTTTTCCATTCATACAGGGTAATGTGAAAGAAATAACAAGGCAGTTTTTGATTAAATGAGTAGATGGTCTTCAGTCTTTCAGAAAGCTATGCTTCTTGATTATATCACAGTTTGATAATTTCATCAAGCAAATATTGCTGCTGGAGGAAACCGAACTGTTATTGTGATATTAAGTGGTATAAGAACTCACGTAGGAATATTAAGAGATGGTATTTAGAGTATGTAAAAGGACAAAATTACTCCCTGCCTGTCTCTTAAGATAGAAAGCATATGAGACGTTAATTACAGCTGTACTCAACCAACCAAATGTTAGTTCACTTGTACTGCCGGCAAAAATGTTTTTTAAATGTTAAAATCTGTTACTAATCAGTATGATGCGTTCAGCAGAGCAGATACAACTATGAAAGACAATAGTTTGGTGCAAAGAAAACAGTTCAAAATGTAGTTACAAAGTTGGTCTTCCATGAATGGTACTTTACAGTAATGTCCTATAATGTTTGGATCATGGCACAAAAATGAGCGATTCCATCATGCAAAATGGCAAGCATTGTAATGCTGGTCAAAACCTTTTATGGAATTGCTTTATGGAGGCAGGTCCTTTAGGAGTGAACAAAAGACCTTTAAGACTATGAAGTCCAAGTGTTAACCTATCACTGCCAAGTCCACCACTAAACCATGTCCCCAAGCACCACATCTACATGCCTTTTAAACCCTGACTCAAACAGTTCCAATGCTTGACAATCCTTTCAGTGAAGAAGTTGTACCTATTATCCAAACTGTGCGCCTCTCCCCCACCCCCACCTCGCCCAGTGCAACTTGAGGCCATTTCCTCTTGTCTTGCTGCTTGTTACTTGGGAGAAAAGACCAACACCCACATCACTACAACTTCCTTGCAGGCAGCTGTAGAGAGCAATAAGGTCTGCCCTCAGCCTCCTTTTCTCCAGGCTAAGCCACTCCAGTTCCCTCAGCTGCTCCTCATCAGATTGTGCTCTAGGCCCTTTACCAGCTTCATTATCTATATTCTCTGGACTCACTCCAGCACTTAATCGTGTAGCGAGGGGCCCAAAACTGCACACAGCACTCGAAGTGTGGCCTCACCAGAGCTGAGTGCAGTGGGATAATCACTCCCCTAGTCCTGCTGGCAACACTATTTCTGATACAAGCCAGCATCCTATTGGCTGCTCTGGCCACCTGGGCACACTGCT